>WSFP011475480.1:0-17127 GCA_009831015.1 Picea engelmannii
GAGACATGATCTCCTAGTTATCCCTAGATATCGGGGATAACACTCCTCAAGGAGCTCCACTGATCTGGACTCTGATTCTTGAAGGGTTTTCTGTGTGCCTTTCAAGAATCTGTGTGTGCTCCCCAACTCATAAGTGAGTCGGTCCACCTCCAACTCCTGCTCCCTCAGGGCCCTGTGATACATCTCGCCAACCTCCAATAGGTAGTCTCTGTCCATCAACAACTGTTGGTAGTCGACCCTCATCATAGCTACTCTCTCCCTGACAGTATGAAAGTCATCCATGGAAAATCCCCCATCTGAACTATCGTGTGCCATTGATGCCCTCCAGCAACAATCTGCCACCAATGCATGTGTGTCATCAATGCACCTAGTGGCTACCATGATCATGTCCTCACCGACTATCAATTGTCCTACCAAGTGTCATGACTCCTGATCACAGTCATGTTGAGGTGCTACCTCATGCCCCTCACTGCTAGTGTCAACCATGGAATCCCCAACAACACTCTCCGCAAAAGATAAGGCACTGAACTGCCCACTGTCCATTGTGCTACTGGGTCCTCCTGTATGCCATTGCACACCATCTCCAACTGCTAGCTCCATTCGAATCACATTGTATCCTGTATGGGCAGTTGTATCCTCCTATGCACTCACCCTACTACTATCATCTGCGCTTGGATCCCATACAGATGTGTCCAGACACGTGCTATGGTCATCCCGACCAATAAGGAGTGCATCCTCATCACTACAAACCAGTCCTGGAAGTAAGTGTCCCATCAAATTGTCCGTCTCCATAGTTTGATCAAACAATGGAGTCCCCAAAAGAGGTGACTCACTCTCCTCATATCGATAGGTATGTGTAAAGTCCATTGTCTCCAAGTCATATCTCTCATGCGGGTCCACCTGTTCCTGGTGTGCAATCCTCACGCAGGGCTCCACCACTATATCAGCAATGCCACTGATATCCTCATGTGTCATGGCTATCATAGGTGTCTGAGAAGGTGCCAACTGTGTCACAGTCACCATAGRAAGCTCATCATGTCTAGGTGCTAACATGTGTGAATCTTCACTAGTGTCACCACTCTGCTGAAGTGTAAGGTCATCAACACTATGTGATATGTTTGTTAAAGCACAGGTGCTATCATCCTATCCATCTGACTGTCCCTCCAATGTGCAAGGGTCACTATCCTCCCCAAGCGTGCAAAAGTCACTAGCTTCCTCAAACTGCTCTAAATATGAATCTRTGGTTGCATCCCAACATATCTCATCATCCTCATTGTCATAGTGCACCTCAACAATGTGCCTCTTACCTTTACCCCTACATCTATGATCTGGTTCCCAAGGCACTTTGCAGTTGTAGCAAAGTTGTCTGCTCCTAATGGGTGTAAGAATAATATGTTCTTCCTTCCATCTAGGTCCTCTGGCTGTATTTTTTTCTAATATTCTGACCTAATGTGTAACCTCATCTTTGCTCCAACTAGGATTTTTAAAGGATACAAACTGATGGAATGTTATTATACTCCTGAGAAGCTCATTGGGGGTTTGATATTCCCTCTCACAATCAACAATCCCTCTAGCAAAATGCACAATATTCATCTCTCCTATATTTCTGCATGCACTAATCCCCACTAGCTGGGAGGATCAACGCTCTGATACCACTGTAATGTTCCCAAGCCAAGATGCCAGAAACATTGCATTTTTCATTGATTTTTTATGTGTTTTCTGGTTGTGGTATTTTGTCAAACACTTTGCAGGTTTGTCCTCGTGTAGTTGCGCTAGGGTTTATAATGATTGTCCTTTGTGTGTTTGCAACAAGTAAATGATAGTAATGCAATAATGGAGTATACTTAACAAGATACAAGATGGACAACATAAGAAATAGCCATAAATACCTCAGATTTGATTTATTAATAATAGATCTATAACCTCATACAAAATGGTGCAGATCTGGAAATACATATAAGAGAACAGAGTATATGGTTGATAAAGCCTCCAAGATACAAGGTGGATGAAGATCCAGACTTCCAAAAGCCTCTCCAAGCTGTAGAACAAAAACCCAGATGATCCCACTTGATCCCTAGCTGTCATGTGATGTCATCTATATGCATAATGCGCCCCTCCTGGCTGTAGAAGACCCAGAATTTTGCCTCTATGAAGATGGCCTCCAAACCCCTAAGCAAGATGCCAAACTGTAGATCGGGCCACTAGAAACCCCCTCATAAAGTCTCAGGTGGAATGAAGAAGATTTGGACCTCCAGAAGACTAATCCCTCTATCTACAGTGTGCCCTCCTTCTTCCCAACTCGTGTTAAGCCCAATAAATAATAAGACAGAGAAACCTCCTCCAGAAAGGGCTAGGAATGGCACCCTAGGCCCTACAAAGAAAACTCAGAAGCCCTTTTCCTCAAAATCCTTCTCCACTGCCTAGATCATGATATTCTCCTCAAGGTGGTGCACCCTCCTGCTTGTAACCCCCTAAAGTTGCACCCTAGCTCTCTCTCTGAACTGTAACTGATGTAGAATCCACCTGTGACTAAATAGATCTGATGTAGAATGGTGAGGGAGGAATCTTTCACCCATGTGACCAAGCTTGGACCAAGTTGGGTGGGATCTTTCACCACCGAGCTGATCTCTAGGGTTTGTTAAGTCAAAACCCTCAAAACCCCCAAGTGCATGGGCTCACTAGCAAGAAGCTAGATATCAAATGATAAACAACATAATGAGAGAATAGAGGCCCCTATCTCTCTTTTATCCTCCTTGCTCACCTTGTCTCTCCAAGTGACTTTTACTTTATTTAATTATTAATTAAATCACTATAATTAATTAATTAACCATTTTACCTCTCAAAAGTGGTTTATCTCTCCTTGTGGCTTCTCTGGCCACCGAAAGTCACTTCTCATCATCCTATCCTGTAGTCTTATTCCTCCCGGTTCCGATGAGCTATTACACTAAGAGGTTCCTACAAGTATTATGCCCAATATGATCTCCTTAGTGATTTTAATTAACAGATAGCCCAAAATAACTCAAAATTACGGAAATCGTCGAAATGTAACGGAACCAAAGCCAAGCTGTGCGGAATGGATCATGATGATGAAATAAGATGAGCGATGCAAGTCGGACCCCAAAAAACCCCTCAATAGCTCTTGTACTCGCTATAACCTCCATCTGGCTACTCTGGTCATCATAACACTCTGTAATATAATGATGTCCCAAAGTGGGGACATTACATCCCTTTAGGATCATCAAAGGAAGGTGAGGGAACTAATCTCAGTGGAGTTGCCAAGAAAGCTTGTAAGATAAGGGCTTTGGGAGAAATTTACCAAAAATATATCCTTAAGGAGAATGACTCAATCCTCCCAGGCAACCGTGCCAAACTGTTATCGCAAGATTTGTACTTGTGCAAATCCCACCACAAGATTCCCAAATTGTGCGTAACAATGGAAGAATCTACCACTGTCACCTAAGTAGAGACTTCCCTCGTTTTAGTGATGGAAGAGGTCCACCACAAGGCAGGCTTCTCGGGTGATCTCAAGGGATCAATTAGCAAGTTTAGTAGCCAAGACTACCGCCCCCTATCTTGATCACCAAATGGTTGGTCTAGGTCAAGGAAAGAGAAGAGGTTTGAAGATGATTTGGTACCTACCCGGAACAAGAACACTTTGCAGAATATATGTAACAATTTCCAAGCTAAAGTATGCAATAAAAACCTCATTTAGACACTCGACAAGTTAGATTGCTATGGCTGTTGCAAATTGCAGCAATAAACCAGTCTTATAACAGCAATAACTAATTTGTAACAGCAGAAATAATTAGTGCTCAGAAATACCACAATTGACCACGGAAAGTAAGCGTATAACCAATAGAGTATTATCCAATTGTTAGAGGAAACTTCTAAGTGAGTTAAGCCACCTTTAGATGAGTGTATGCAGCAATTTAATGTGATTGTAAATGGCTGTAGCAAACTTTTACAACAGCAGCAAAAAATATAGTGAGTTTGTTAGAGTTAGAGTTAGTATAGTTAGTAGAATGCTTGAGAGTTTTGAGAGAGAGGTTCATCAATCAATTTACCATAAGATTGTTTTAAGATTAGTCCCTTTCTAGGGGTATGGAATCTTCCAATGCAACCAAGCTTGAAGGTTGACCTACTTGAAACCAAGAGGTAGGATCTAAACCCTAAGCTGCAAGCACATTTGGGCCTTAGGCTTTAGATCTTAACGAGAAGGATATCTAGGGTGCAAGCACATTTGAGCCCTAGAAATCGTTCCTCCCTTCTTGTAGCTTCAACTAAGACAAAGATCAAATGTCTAGGGCTAAAATCCTAAAGTGTTGGCACTTTATGGCTTTAGGGTTCTAACCCTAGCAAGGACAATTAACCAATTCTAGACAAATATAACCTTGTGAGAGGAAGAAGCATTTATGTTCCTCTCTTAGGGTTTCAATAAACAAGACTTCTTGCAACAAGATAGCAATTTCACCATAAACATTAATAGAATAAACAAGAATTGCAGAAATTTACTTACTTCATCCAAAAAACCAAGAGAATGTAACCCTAATTGCAGAATTATCCATCCAAAATCAACAAATCCATCCACAAGAGACCATTCCAAGAATAGCGCACGAGAGAGAAAGACTAGATACCCACAAAAGGGCAAAAATTTCAGAAGTGTCACCCACAATGGTGAGTGAAAAATGATGATAAAAATGAAAGTGAGGGTAGCCTTCTTATATGAGGCCTAGCGCCTCACTTTTGTCCACAAACATAACATAACAAAGTTTTAAGTGGGGCCAACCCCTTATTTGACCTTTACAAATGCTAAAAGTGAAAAAATAAATCATAATAGCCACACGTGTGAGACATCAAGCCTTCTTGGGCAAGAGGGAGGCCTCCAAAGGGCACGTGGCATCAATTCGGAGCAAGATGGGAGCAAGTGATGTCTCTCCTCACCCAAAGTCATTTCATACATCATCAATACCCCATGTGTGCATCAAAGCCTAGTTGTGTCATACCCTAGAAGATGATGTCATCATCATAATAGAGCCAGGATCTAGGTGTTGCATCCAGGCCCTAAGGAGTTGCATCTCATCTCTACGTTGTCTTCTTCTACAAAGTCCTTGATCCTGGTGAAAAATAAGTCTCGAGGTACTCTGCCCAGCCTGTGGGGCTTCCAGCCCATCTATGTGCCATCATGACTAAATCTTCTCCTACCAAACCCATTTGTCCATTGTTCAAGGTTCCAAGGGTATGAGAGATGATGTCTGAGGGTGGTGAGTCATTGGATGACCCACTGCTCTCCATCACACATGCTAAAGTCTTGCAATAAAGGCACAACGTCCTGGGTCCAAGCCCAGGACGCAATGTTGCAGGAAGCTCCCCCCCCCCCCCCACACTTCGAAGCCTCGAAGCTCGATCCGAGCAGATGCGTCCAGGAATCTTTGTCTAAAGCACGCTTCAAAATTTAGGAAGCATGCTTCAATGGAGTTTTAGACGCTCCCTGGTTTTTCTGAAGCGCGCTTCGGAGTACGCTTCACGAGTGCTTCCGAGGAAGGCCCACGCGATTTCTACGGGACCCACGAACTTCACCAAAAAAAAAATTAATATTTTTTTGAGTTAGGGTGGGGCCTAGCTTAGGCTTAGGGTTGAGAGGAAAGAAAGGAGGAGAATAAAGGAGCTCTTTCCCCTCGATTCTCCTCATTCTTTCATCTTGAGCTTGGAGGAGAGAGCAAAAGAGAGCTTGAGAGTGCAGATTTGTGAGAGCTTGGAGGAGAAAGCAAATGAGAGCTTGGAAGAGTGAGCAAAGAGGAGCTTGGAGGAGAGAACAAAGGCAACCATCTTCCAAAGGTTTCAACTTTCAAGTTTCAAGAGCTAAAGAGGTAAGCCAAAACCCCAACTCCCTCATTTCATTGGGTTAACTTTGTTTATGTTTTTTTCCTCCTCTCCTACTCTTTCCCATTCCTTCTTCTCCCTCATTTTATTGTAGGTTGTTCATCTAAAAGTTGAAGAAAATGGATTTCTTTTGGTTTATCATTCCTGTTTTGGTTCTCATGGTGTTGGTGGGGAGAAGAAATCAAAGGGAAGAAGATGATAGTGGTGATTCTCATGATGACCCACAATATGAAGTTGGTTAAGGGTTTGAAGAGGAGGAAGAGGGAAATGAAGAGGGCAATGCAGGACGCAAAGATTTGTTGAGACCCTTGTGGCAATTTGTAACAAAAGTTGAGGGGAGAGGTGGTGGAAGCATTAAATTTTTATGTCCTCATGACTGTCATGATGGAAAACCTTATACCGGTTCATATACCCGTCTGAGGAGGCATCTTTGTGTTGTAATGGAGAGAGATGACAATAAGGGGTCCACTGGGATCACAGTTTTCCCTAAGATATCCAAGGAGCAAAGAGAAAAATATATAAAGATAGAGGAAGCAGTACAAAAAAAGTATGGTTAAAAACAAAAGCTTCAATCCGATGCCTCATCTAGATTTGGTGGCAACACATCTCTGTCTCCTCGTGGTTCTGGAACCTCTGGATCTAGAAGAACAATAGCAGATTTCTTTGATATTGGAGGTAGGGATGAGGTGGATGCAAAAGTGGTCTGGTTTCTCTATGCTTGTGGTATCTCATTCAATGTGTTTCGCTCCCCTTATTGGCACGATCTTGTCAAGGCAATCAACGAAGCCCCCAAAGGATACAAGGGCCCCAACTATGAGAAAGCTAGAACTGTGTTACTTGACAGGGAAAAAGCAAAAATTCAAAGAGCTCTAACACGGTTTACAGATGAATGGGCAGACGTTGGGGTATCCATTGTATCAGATGGTTGGACAAATGTTAGATGATTCCATTCAGCGTAGAGGCATAGCGGTTTTGAGAGGATGTCCGTAGGGTTTCCTTGAGGAGGTCAATTTATCTCTCTTGCAGAGCAGATTCTTGGTGTGCAGGAACCATATTTCCTTTGGGGAGGCTGCCATTGCCTAGAGAAGGCCGAGTTCTCTGATGTAGGGGCGAATTTATGACTGTGGACCATTTTCTCTTGCTGGGATCAAGTTCCTTTGTGGCTGAGTTGAATCTCTGTGTGGAGGGGCCGTTTTTTATCTTAGAGAGGCCGCTTTTTCTCTTGCTAGGCCGAATCTGGTTGTGAGGGAATCATATTTCAGTACAGGGCCGCCGTCTCTCTTGTAGCAGCGGAGTAATCTGGTTGGAGGGGCCGATTTCTTCCTCTGTATAATATCGTGGAACTTGGAGGGTTGCTACAGAAAACATATCAGACTTATCTCTTAATCTAACCACCCAGCAACAGTACCATTTGTGGGTTTCCTGCAGATTGTGGGTTTTCTAGAGAGGACTGAACCCATTTCTCATCCATTTCATGTGACAGCCATCACTTGCTATTCTACAGGTCAGAGATTCAGAAAATATTTCAGATACCTATTGCTGTTGTATTGTTGTGTTCACAACTGGTATAAATCTCTGTGGAAACCATTCTCCTTTCAGAGATCGATCTGAACCTCTGTCTATTACCCAGCTTGTAACAGGTTAGAGCTGTAATAAAAATCAGATCGATTTTGGCTTTCCATTTGCTGATTGTTGGTGGCTTAGCTATTTCCATTAAATATTTGCTGTTGTAATTTGTATGCATTTCACATATTTCATTGGCACCAAAAATCGTGCACAACCATTGACAAACATACCAAGAAAACACAGCAGCGGATATAAATTTATAACAGCAATGACAAGGGAGTCTTTAGGATGGAAAAAGGGTATGTGATCCAAGTGTTTGACGTAAATCATAAACCCGAAAATCACCAAAATCATAACAGCAGCAGAAAGAAATAAACAGTGGGATTTGGAGGTTGTTGACAAATTGTTTGACAGAACACTTCAACCAGAAATCACTGATTATAACAGCAGTCCATAACAGGTTTATAGCAGCCATCCTAGGCGGGATATTACAGGTAAGGTTTTAATTGACAATTTCTGGGATTTATATTGGCAAACAATGTCTATGAAATTGACTCACAGAATAAGAGAAAAGGTTTTAAAACAGCAAATCGTTTGATCATCTCAAACTGCTAAATACAAAAGGGAATCTCAAAGAGAGATCAGAATCTCCTTATGGGCAATAAGGTTTTAATTTTAATTAGCCTTCAAGACTTTTCAAGACCTATGTTGTAGTAATGCAGTTCTTTGTGATCATGAATTCCGTTAAAGAATCTAAAAAATATTCTTTCATCATAAGTGAAAACACTGAATTTTGGGAAAGACCTAAGATATGATAATTTTATCTTAACCAGTACATATTTGAACTATTCAAAACTTAATGAAGATAACATACCCAAGGGACCAAAAATCTGCAGCTTGCATAACACCTTTACGTGGAGACTCGCACTTATTCACTGCAAGAATTATACTTTTATCTGAATGTTCCTTTCGCAACCAGTCCACTATTTCAATATCCGCTGCAGTAACTCCTGCCTGGCATTATTTCAAGGAATGTTTATGAGTGTTTGTGCATCCTTGACAAGGACATTAAAATTACAGCAAAAACAACATAGGAGAAGAGGAGAACAACTCAGATAGACAAATGGAATCAAGAATTGTCCTTACAGGACCATCAAGCCATAAAGCAGCTGGATTCAAAACATTGAATGCTCAGGCCAGAGTGCTAAAATGAAGTATTGAGGTTGGCTCATGCAAAAGTAGAGCCCTTGTGCCAACCTGACTCATGGTTAAATACTTAATCAATCAAAATATATCATAAAAATACTGACTCTTATGTGATTTTATCATGTCTGTAACAATTTTGTTTGCAAGTCAAAACGACCATGCCTTCTACTGCAGGATGAAATCTCTCTTAGTCAAACTACAGAAACTAGGCTTTTCTAGTGCAACTTTGTTGGCTTTGTTTGCTTCTAAGTTTCTCTAGCAACTCAGACTTCCTCTCAAAAGTGTCTTGAGGTGCATATCCAACCCTGGGCTATGTCAGTAGTTCACCCTCCATAAAACTGCTCTTCATGAATCCAGCCTATGTTATTTGCAATTATATAGCTATACTATAGTCCAATCAGTTTGGCCAACTGAAAAACTAGCACACATGTGTCCAAGGCAGGAAAGCTGACTTTTTTCTGAAATATGTTGACCTATCCTGTATGGCCTGCAATTTTCCTGCTACAGTGGCTGGTTACTGCAGTTTGGTCTTTGTATACGGTCAAACATGAGCTTTGGAGTACAATCTCCTTCCAGAGACCTTTTGGCTGGGAGGTACATGTTTTTGATAACCAGAAAGAGCTCGCAGAGGATTTGAAAAGCTTTTGCTGCAATCTTCAGCCTAATGGAAGATTTCTACCTCCTTGTATTAACAATCTTACCTCTGGATTTTACTTCCATCTGCTTTTCCAATATTTATGTTTTCCTCATGCTGCTATGTACTAGTGAGGGGAGTATTAAGGTTGTCCTTTGTTTTTTGCTGATTGAAAGTCTAGGATTTACATTTATACCATTCCATAAATGAATATGGTCTTTTCTCCAAGCCCAGTTATGGCTATTATATGCATACAAAAGAATTACAGTATGTTGACTAACTGGGTACAGTTCAGGACCTCCGTTTTTGAATTCTTATTATGTAACCCTAAGCATAAATACAGCACACTGGTTTGAAATGCCTAGAATGGAGCCTCACAGGTCTTTCTTGAGAGCATGTCAGATAAGAAACAGAAGTCCTAGTGGGATGATAACACCATCAAGAGGACATACACCCAGTTTTGGACCCCAAAAACTCTGTACACTAAGCCTCCGCTGTCTCGGGACATGAATCTCCACACCTGCAGTACAACAGACTTGAATGATAGTTATAACTTATAGTATATCTTACCGGGTGATATTCCACTTCCCCATCACAGAAAGTGTTCTGGCTCTCTTGTGTACTTATCATATAAAACAATATCATTCTAGTGTTGGGAATTTTCAACACACAAATTGATGCAAGAGCATCTAGATGTATGCCAGAATGTAGATGTGCAGAAGGCAGCTAAGGAAGTGAACGTGCACGGAGAGTGCGACAGTAATGGATACGCACAGATAATGTCGGCCCACAAGAACAGTAGGCACAGAAATATGTGTGCATGGGAAGGTAGAGAGTTAGGTATGCAAATGTAAGTCGAAACTTGGATCTTGCTTACCCATTTTTTTTCTGAAGATAAGCTCTTATGGTTTAGGAAATATTTCAAGCTATCGTGGTCCGTGTTGCCGCCTAATCTTCAATCCACTGGGTGTGGCCTTGGGGGCAAGTCTCGAGTCAGGTAGTTGTCACCTGACACTCTACTCCTTCGTCTAGGCTAACTCCTAGCGAAGCCAAGGTGGGTAGTCCCTAAATAAAAGAATCTAAGGCTGATTAGATCTAAGTACAAATATAAATCTAGGAGTTAATATGAAACAAAAGCAAGTGCGACTATTCTAGCAGCATATAATGACACAAATAAAGAATTGCTTAAGCCAATGATATCCAATACTTCAAGATAACTGATAAGCAAATAGAATACTTGAAAGTAAATGAGAAATATTGATGATAAGCAAAATGGAAATATGTAGACTAGTGCCAAAAGTAAACTATTGCTGCAAGATGTATGTGTTGCAAGTGCTCTTGGTAAATTTTATTATTAAAGGATGACTAGTTGAATTAGTGGGTTAATTTAGTGAAGTGGATTGATGTTGCAAGTCCACTTCGTGCATGCAAGATTGTAAGTGTGAAACAAAATAAAATTTAATCTAATTTGTGGCCCTTTAGCAATTATCCCTCAAATGGGTACCCACAAAACGGCAGGACTTCCAACGAAGAGAGACTAAGTCTCAAAGTTTCCCCCTGAAGTCACATGCAATCCCACCAGTATTGGTCCCTTTGAACAATAACGGGAAAAGGATTGTCCTAGTTAAACTACTCCACACTACTCAGTGTTAGAATAATGTTGATGTGCTCGTTTCACCATAGGCAATGCTACACCATTGCCACCCATCCATAGGCATAATGCCACCCCCTGAGCATTCAATTTTTTGAATCCAGCTGCTCTATGGTTTGATGGTAACTACCCTTGGAGAAGGTGCGCTCTCTTGGTTATCTGTTGGTTATGGTGTGGCTTCCTGGAATCATTCTTTCTGTCAAAGGTTAAGGTGCTTCCACGGGGGGTAACATCCATCAAGGGTGAACCCAAAACTATGTCACCGTCATCTTTTCACAAGATGTAATGTACACAAAACCCAAGGATTATTTTATACTACATTGAAAGGGGTGTACCCCTGGACTACAACAGAGATCAGGCTAAGCCGGGAGGAATTGATGAGACTTGATCCCTAAGTGGACATAGTCCAAATATGTAAAGTATTTGTATTATTCTATTTGCACTTTATCTTTTCCTAGCTCACTGTAAATAATTCATAGGTGACTCAGTTGAACTTGATTACCCAACCAAATGTGTATATTTTATTGTAACCCTGGGAGACTTGGTCATTTATGATCACTCTCCAACAGTTTTGTACTTCTATGAATAAGTGATACAATGTATACTGTACATATGGGTACATTGCAGCAATCTCCACTGTTACCTGCATACTTGTTATTATGTCTTCATGTGTGTGAGTGATTTTCACATTGCTGTTTTGTGCTCATATCAACATTGAATATGGAAATATGTGTAACAATATTTACCAATAATGATCATGGACCATAATGAAAAGACCCTATCCCATTCCATTAATTGACTATAAATAAATATTGGTTACAGATAGAGCTGCCGCAAAATAGGCATGAATACTACCAAAAATAAACCTAAAGACACCATAATGGTCATCATGTGTAGTTTCACAAATATGCATGGATTTTAAGTTACCTGGCCATCTACAAGACATATAATAACTGATGCCTCTTTGACTGCTGCAGCAGCCTGTTTCTCTATCATTGAAGGTAATCCTGCAGCAATAGCTTCCTTCACAGCATATGCCATATTATCTTTCCCTCCACCTCTTGTAATTGCCAATCCATCTGTTCCTGTGCTCTGAGAGTTGGGAACAGTAACAACACCACCTGTGTCTATCACCACAAAGTCCTTTTCTCCCCAAAATGATCTACCATACAAACGATCTCTTGTTACACCTGGCTCATCAACCACAATTGCTACATTTCCCTGCGGACAGCATTTGATAATCTCAATTGTAGTTAATCTAAAATCAAAAATCATTGTCAACAGCAATTCAAACACCATTGGTATGATTCCCCTTCATTCATGCATACACACTGCATTTCAATGCGTATGTATCTGTACAGGGATGATGATAATAGAGCAGCAAAGATGCAGCTTACCCCAACAAGACGATTGAACAGTGCGGATTTTCCAACATTTGGCCTCCCAACAATTGCAACCTTAGGAAGAAGATGGTCAGGCACCTGCAGCAGCACAGGGAATTCAACAGTTCATCACTAACTCATCTCATATACTAATGTTACACTTCTTGTTGCAAAATTTTCCATAGAAATTCATCCAATCCAAACACATAATAATAAACTTAAGAGACAACTTTATGAACCAGCAGGCATACTGGATTGCACTTTATTTAGTATTTTCAGTCAAAAAAACAGCAAGTTTTGCTCACTGGTTTTTTATTTTTCACACAGAAATAGGAGGTTATTATAGTCAATTTGCATCGATTTGCATGTGTATTTTTCATATAATAATTAGTTTTTATCTTTTCAGTGTGTTTTCTAATGTTTTTGAGTGACCATTGCTTTCTGTCTTTGCACTTTTTAGCGCTGAACAACAGTAGATTATCACCCATTTACACGCATACCTAGTAATTTTCGCATTTAGATTTAATTCCTAGGTTTGCTTACTTCTCTGCTTATTTATTTGCAGATTTATATCTGATTTTATTTAGTACATCTTATTTTATCAGTTTGAGGTCATACTTTCCCTTCAAATTATCATAGCATATCTTAGACTTTTCAGGGAGGACCCCCTATGGCTATGTTAGCACACTTTTTCACCCTCCTATCAGATCTTATATAAGTGTAAATCAGTGATGGAAAAGTGACTAATTTAAGGAAAGAATACCCCAATTGTCACGGGAAAACCTCCTCTCCATTCAGGCTAGTGCATGAAATATCCCTGATCCAATGGATCTGGATAGACTCTACTAAAACTGATGTCTCGGCTCTCAGATCTGATACTCTGGGGGTTTTTGGATGCGTTTTAGTTACTTTGTTTAACATGCGTAGTGATTTTGCATGTGGAAGTCATATCAATAAGTTGTTTGAGCAGAATATATGATGCATGCGAAATAAAAGGAACCAACACAACTCAATAGCATGTATTATGGAAAATAGCAGGAAATACAATGTGCATGCAGGAAATATAGGAACTACTCATCAGCTAGATCTCATAAGAGTTGATCGTCACTAGAATACAATGCAAAACAACAAGAAATACCTATATACAGAAGATCGGGAAGAATCGGCAACATGCATGTACATTGTACAGATCTGTTGCATGCAGTCTCGGATACTCACGGCAACTGCTACAAATGTCTGAAAAGTTTGCCCTATTGTCTATACTCGTCTAATCTACCTGGAAACTGTCCCAAATGATGCGCCCTAACCTCACAGCTCCTCTTGGTGACTGTCAGACTGAAGATCGTCCCTCTGTTGATCTAACTGGACCCCCTGGGGGTTTGCGCCCCTCTCCTGGACAACTAATGCGCCCCAGTGATTCCACTGTCGGAATCTGGCGATGTATGGCTCAAACTGAGCGCCCTAGTATGCTTTGTAATGGGTTGGGAGGGTATCTTTGGATCTGACCCGGTGAGCTCTCTGGAACCACCTCCCCAAGTGTTGCGCACTTCCTAGCTGCCTGATGCGCACTAGGAGATTCCTCCGTCGGAATCTGATGAATGGTAGCTCAAAAGAAGCGCCTTGGTTCCCTCTCAACTGGGTCGGAAGGAAATGACGAGATCTGCCCTGGTCTCGTCCAGCTACACAAAACTATCTCTAACCCCTGCGCCCTCATTGGCTACAATGCGCAATCTCTGAACTGGGTATACAAAATACGGATCTGGCACAGTGAAATACCTGGATGGTATCTCTGATAGGCTAGGGTGTGTCTTCCAACACCGAAACCAATCTGGGTGGTGGTTTCCTCCAGAAATCCACAAAACAGCTAAGAGGTCGACTTCCTCCTCTGGAACCTGTTCTCAAATCAAAATCATAACATAATGAGGAATTAGGTCGAATTCCTCTTCTTATACCTCCATCGATCTAATTTGTCGTTGACATCACTTAAGCTGGGCGTTTTTCCTCCTAAGTCGAATGTGAATAATTAATTAAGTCCCCCCTTAACACCTTTTTCTTCTATTTCTCCGTTGACTTTGGCTTAAGTGACTTTTCCTATGCTTTTTGGCTTAATTCATTGTTTAGCCATTTATTCACCCTTATTTCTCCCTTTGTTCCCTGTTTGTGCTTGACTATAGCCTACGGGAGCAAATAGACTACTAAGTCACTCCCTGTTGAGGCTATTCTTGGGAACGAGACATCACAGTGCGTGCTAACCTCAAGGGGGAGTCCCTAGGTACGATGTTGCTGATTTTGGATCTGATTTTCTGCACACAAAAATAAAACAGAAGCAAATTTGCCTTGGACAGAGTGTAAACACCCCACCAAGACGTTAGGAAAAGATAGTATAATTTCGCTTGGAAGGGCCCTACAGTGTTAGCGTGAGCAAGATGAAAGAAAGGGAAGAGAACACCACTTAAAAGATAGATAATTATCACAATAAATGGCTATGAACTACTAATTGGATACATAAAGAACGAACACAATATTGAAAAGAATAAAAGCTCGAACATAAGCATTGTTATAGAGCAAGTTCTAGGTTGGGCAAAGCCCAACCCAACCAAGGAACAAGTGTTACAACTTGGGAATCCTACACCCAATGTCACCTCGATGTAGGTCCCGCACTTCAAGGATGACTAGGTCACTCTAGGGAGGCGATCCCGGTGACCCTAGGAGGATTGAGATAGAGATGGATGGAATTGAAGCCCCTATAGGTCAAGTCTAAATGGAATGAAGGGTAGGGAAAGATGCCTTGTAAGTCAAGTAAAGGCTGCCCCACAAGTATAGTGCTTTTTTCGTATGATTGTACCTGCCCAAGACACAAGAAAACACACCTTGCAACAGTATATGTTGGTTGGATCAGCAAGTGAAGCTTGTTGTCCCTAATTTGCAACAATAGATAACAGTATATATCAGCAAGAAAAAGATACTATAAGCTGCTCAATATGTGCTCAAGGTCAAGTAGAAAGTGCAAAAGAAAGACTAGCTAAACTCAAGATGAAAAACCAATACTCTTAGCACAAAAGATAAGGCTGTTGTAAACACTTGTCTGCAGCAAATTATATCAGCCTTATGGCTGTAACATTCAATGTATTACAGCAATAAAATCAGCCACTAGAAGCCCCTCAAACTTTGCCAAAAAGTGTGTTAGGACAAGGAGAGTAAATGTGCAAACTTTGAGCAAAAAAATAATGGTTGATAAGAGAGTTATTAGAGCAAGTATGTTAGGGTTTTTGCAGCCCTAATGGCTGAAGATGCAAATTTGTAACAGCAGCAATAAGTAGCCCTTAGATGAGAACGCCCTTGTGGCTGTGAGGTGTCCAAGGCACAAGGAAAACAATCCACTTTGCAAGAAGTAAAAATGATCGAAATTCACATTTCCCAATGCAATATTTTATCTCTCCAATGCAACAAATTAATGTCTAGTGCCTTTACTATTGGGTTAATGGAGTCACAAGGAGCTTAGAGAAGCTATCTCCTTGGGGGTGTAAGCCTTTTACTCCCCAAGGCAAGTTTCTCTAAGCTAAGGTTTAAGCTAAGAGGGTGTATGCCCTTATACTTCTCTTAGCAAACCCTTAATCAATGAGATGAAGCAATAAAATGGTGAAGACTATGGTGGGGGTGTATGCCCTTATACTTCCCACCTAGCTCCTAGCATAAACAATACATGAATTGAATAAAATGATAGCAAGAGAGTAAAAAAACATACCAAGATCAAGAGATATGCTAAGCCAATCCACCACAAGAGCTAGAAAATAACCTTCCAAGGCTAGCGCATCACTTCTTCCATTAACCATTCACAACCATAGCCATACACAAGTGCACAAGAGCTAAAAGAGCTAAGGAGGCCGAAAATTTCAGACCAAAGCCTCTCACAAGAGGAGAGTTATGTGAAATATTCTACGTTGAAAAAATTGGAAAAACTCTTCTAGTTCTGGTGTTAGACTTTCGTTAAACACTTTGCATGCATTGGTATTTGACTGCTGAAAGTGAAAATTCAATAGACAGCAGTGTGTTTCTGTGTTTTGTTGGCTGATATGTTGGTTTTCCAACCCCTTATACCTCCCCCATGAAGTACCAAGTGTGTTATTTGGGTATTAAACAAAACCCACAAAATAATAATGAAATGACATTCACATCTAGATGAGAAAATTCAGTAAATCATGACTGTTCTTTATTTAATAACGATGTTGTACCAATAACAAGCAAATTGTAGTAGGAATACCTCTCAAAGATGAGGGAGAGGTCTGCTATAGAAAGTTTGGAAACTCCAGTCATACATAGCTATGAGGAAATGCCCAAAATTGCTCCCACGAGTTGATAAAGGAAGTCGATTCATGTGTTTGCTGTACTACGGTTTGATGGAGTGTTATGGCAGCCTCCAAACGCAGAGWTATACCTCTCTGTAATGCAAGGGACAGCCAGCCAAGGAAGGTCGACCAGCAGGGATTCCCCTTTTGCCTCCACGCAGCCCTTTGCTCACACACAGCACTTGGAAATGGGAGAAGACGGCCAGCCAATCAACACACAGCCACTAATGTCGAACAGCAGGGATTTGTCAACTGATGATCACGCCCCAGCCAAGGAAGATGCGAATTTGATGGTGCATATCTCACCCACAGGGAACAACACGCAGCAAGAGAAGGAGGACGCGCCCAGCTCAAAGAAGAATGCCAAATACCTCCCACGTGCCAAAGAAGAATGCCCTTTCTCTGCTCAGATCCGAGAATGAAATCTTCTCCAATAAATCTCCACGAAAACACAATGCCAAT
>ML879034.1:6458-17046 GCA_009831015.1 Picea engelmannii
GAAATCTTGATCTCTCCGTTGGCGCTAATGGAAGCAAGATCCTTGGCTTTCTCCTCCTTGGATAGATGCACAATGGTTTTCCTCACACCTCTCTAGCTCTCTCACACTTCACAAGTGAAATAATGAAGAAAAAAAGCCACCCGTGGCCTCTAAAACTCCTCACGCACTTTAAATTTGCAAAAAAAATTGAGCAGGCCGACACATTCCATCGACTTGCGACACATTGAGAAAATGTCGCGAGTTAATGAATGTGTCGCGACACATTCAATTTATTGGAAGTTTCGCAACATATTCAAACGAAAATTTCCGCTGAGTGAAAATTTCGGCGACACATCCGACATTTCCGTTATATCGCCGTCATATTCAACAGTGGCCCACACCTCCTTCATTCAGTCTAACCGCTGGAAGGAAGCATAGCCATTAGGATACTAAGCTCACTAAAGAAATGTAGCTAGGGTTACTAGCAGGAGCAGCTTCCAAGACATTGCCGCTAGGGTTACTAGTAGGAGCAGTTGCAGAAACCCTAAAACCCCGATCCAGCACCTTGTGATGGAACATCTCGTTCAAGAAGAAGGTATTCAAGTGCACCTTAGTCCAATGCATCTCTTGGCACTCTCAGAAGGCAGAAACGTCAAAGTTTAAGTTTTGGATCAAGGCATGACCAGTCACCAGTCAACCGAAGTCATGAGTGAAAAGACTAGTCATCTATACTACTCAGCACTCACAGGAACGATTGAAGATGACATGTGGATAATTGATAGTGGAGCTTCTAGGCATATGACGGCAGATCAAGCCAGACTCTCAAATCTAAATGAAAAGAAGACATCGTACAAGGTAGAGCTTGGAGACAAAAGCACTTACCCAGTCGAACGATTTGGACAAGCCTCTGTCAAGTTGAAAACAGGTAACAATGTTCATTTGAGCAATGTATTATATGTACCTGGTTTAGAAAAGAATCTTGTATCCATATCCTGCCTAGAAGACAAAGGAAACAGAATAGCTTTCGCAGATGGAAAAGTGTTATCTTGGCATAAAGACTCCAGCATAGAGAATGCTAGGGTTATTGGAACCCGTGAAGGAAATCTATATAGACTACTAGAAAAAAATGAAGAAGCTCTTGTACATGATGAAGTCAATCTCAATGAACTTTGGCACAGAAGGTAGGCTCATATTAACTATCAAGCATTACCTTTTCTCAAAAAGATGGTTGAAGGAATACCAAAATTGCAGTCTACACATGAAGGAATTTGCAAAGGATGTGCTCTTGGAAAAAATATCAAGAAACCATTCCCAAGCAGCAACAATAGATCTAAGGAGATTCTAGATCTAATACACTCAGATGTTTGCGGTCTGATGCGAATCAAATCTCTAGGAGGTTCTCTTTACTACGTAATCTTCATAGATGATTATTCAAGAAAGACTTGGTTACATCTTCTGAAGACAAAGGACGAAGTATTCAACAAGTTTTAAGTATTCAAAGCAGAGATAGAGAACCTCACGAACAAGAAAATCAAGACCTTGAGAACAGATAATGGAGGAGAATACACATCAAAGGAATTCGTTGCATTCTGTAAATCAGCAGGGATTAGGAGGGAGTTGACTGTTCCTCATAATCCTCAACAAAATGGTGTAGCGGAAAGGGAAGAATAGATCTACTGAAGAAACAGTGAAGGCGCTACTAAACAATCAAGGTTTATCCATGTTCTTATGGGGAGAAGCAGCCATGACAGCAATATATGTCCAGAACAGAAGTCTTCACCGCATATTGAAGGATATGACTCCAAAAGAAGCCTTCTCAGGTAAGAAACCTAATGTGGAAAACCTAAGAATCTTTGGATGTCCTGTTTACTCTCACATTCCCAAGGACAAAAGGAATAAATTAGAACCCTCAGGAAAGAAGGGCATAATCGTGGGATATAGCGACTCATCCAAGGCTTATAGAATCTATATCCCGGAACAACATAAGATTGAAATCAGCAGAGACGTGACCTTCAATGAAAAGATGGCTTTCAAGAAATCCATAGAAGAAACTATAGAAGAAAGCACAGAAAACCAGAATGACGAAAAGGAACAACTTGATCATCCGATGCAACCATGTGATACCATTGATTCAGACACCGTACCTAAGACCAAGAAACGACCAGCTTGGCTTGAAGCTACCTTACAAGAAGCAGACGGACTCAAGGCCCCAGATGGGACTTTCAGAAAAAGTAAGAAGCCCAAAAGATTCTCAAGATATGCAGCATGTATGACAAAGTTTCTAGATGAAGAACCTACCACATTTGAAGAGGCAATTCAGAAGAAACAATGGAAAGAAGCTATGATGGAAGAACACCAATCCATCATGAAAAATGATGTATGGGAAATTGTGCCTAGACCTAAAGAAAAATCAGTAGTAACTTCAAAACGGGTATATAAGATCAAACATGCAGCAGACGAAAGCGTGGATAAATATAAAGCAAGGTTCGTAGCTAGAGGATTCTCCCAGAAGGAGGGAGAAGACTATGACGAAACATTTGCTCTGGTTGCTAGATATACTTCCATTAGAGCTATCATATCTCTTGTTGCTTCCATGGGATGGAGTTTACATCAAATGGATGTAAAAACAGCTTTCCTCAATGGAGCAATCGAAGAAGAAGTATATATTGAACAACCTCAAGGATTTGAAGTACATTCCAGAGACACTCATGTTTGCAGACTAAACAAAGCTTTATGTGGACTCAAGCAAGCTCCAAGAGCTTGGTATGCCAGAATTGACAGCTATCTAATGAGACTCGGTTTCTCCAAAAGTCATGCAGATCCAAATCTTTACTACAAAGTCGTGAACAATGCGCCTGTGATTCTACTACTATATGTTGACGATCTATTCCTAACAGGTGAAGAGTCTCTCATCATGCAGTGCAAAAAGGAACTAGCTTTTGAGTTTGATATGAAAGATCTTGCTCTCATGCATTATTACTTGGGACTAGAAGTATGGCAGAAGCGTGGTGAAGTATTCCTTGGACAAGGAAAGTATGCAATAAAGATTCTTCAGAAGTTTGGAATGATGGATTGCAAATCCATGGACACTCCTATGACTACAGATATAAGAAAAGTAAGAGATTCAGATTCTGATCCAGTAGATCCATCACTATATCGACAATTGATTGGGTCATTGATGTATTTGGTAAATACTCGACCAGACATTTACTTTGCCGTGAACACACTAAGTCAGTTCCAGGTGGAACCTAGACATGAGCATTGGACAGCTGCAAAGCATGTTCTAATATATATTCGTGGAACACTAAACTATGGTTTAAGATATACCGCATCCAGTGATATACAGCTTCATGGATTCACAGATTCAGATTGGGCAGGAAGTGCAGAAGACATAAAGAGTACTTCAGGGATGTGTTTCAGCTTGGGCTCCGCTATGATATCTTGGGATAGCAGGAAACATAAGTCTGTCGCACTCAGCACAGTAGAAGCAGAATATATCGCAGCATGTGAGGCATGCACAGAAGTAATATGGCTGAGAAAGCTAATCTCCGATTTATTTGATCAAGTTCCAGATTCGACCATAATACACTATGACAATCAGAGTTGTATAAAGCTATCAGAACACCCAGTGTTTTATGAACGATCAAAACATATTGAGATCAAATACTACTTTATTCGAGATAAAGTCCAGGAAGGAGAAGTAAAGCTCCAGTATATCCCCACAAATGCGCAGACAGCAAATATCCTGACAAAGCCTCTGTCCAAAATAAAGTTTGCATATTTCCGAGACAAATTGGGGATCGTGAAAATAACTCCCTTAGTTGAAAGGAAAGAAATGACTCTTCAGGTTGGGAGAGAGCACTGACATATTATTGAATTGAGGACAGTCATTTTCAAGTTTGAAAAATGGTCCAGCTTGGGCAGTTCCTTTCCAGTTCGGAAAGTGGTTTGAGAATTCTGACGAACAGGCATTTTCCAATTCAAAAATGGTCCAGATCGAACGGTCATTTTCGTAATGAAAATGGTTCGATGGATTGTTGATGTACCATAGACAGCGATTTCCCATTGTGGTTAACATGGGGAATGGTCTAGGGCAGTCTCTCTTCTTGAGGGTTACTCAAGAAGACTAGCCCGCCTCGCCGAACAGTCATTCTTTCGAAGTTCACAGTTGTAAGCAGTTTCGAAGAATGGTCCGTTTTGGAGGTTGGTGCAGGACAGTCATTTCCTTAGGAAATGGTCCGGACAGTCATTCCTTAGGGCAGATTCATTCTCTCCAGGTTGCACTTTGTTTAGTGTCGGAGGAATGGCCCAAGGTGGGGAATGGTCCAGGTTCAACAATCAGGGACAAGCATTCCCTAGGGCAGACTCATTCTCTCCAGGTTGCACTTTGTTTAGTGCCGAAGGAATGGCCCAGGGTGGGAATGGTCCAGGCTCATAAATCAGGACAGTTATTCTTCCTTGCTTGAGAAGAATAGTCCAGATAGCCCATCATTGATGTTCTACTCTAAGGGCAGATGCTCTTTCAGATCTCACAGATGTGAGTGGAAGAATGGCCCAGTTGATTCAGTTTATATCATAACAATATTTTCTGTGCAGGTTGATATCAGATGATTGTTATGGAGACTGCATGTCTCCAGACAGTAGAGATATGCTACTGTGGTGGATATGTTCCACTGTCTGTGACTATGTGTCACGGTTTGAGTAGTTGTGTACTACTATGGATAAACACAATTGTGTTCTATCAGTTGACATTGTACCAGTTGTCATGGAGATTATCCAGTTGGATAATAATGACGATGCTCGTGATGCTACCAGTTGAATGGTCTGTTTGTGCTCAAGACCATTATCGGTTATACCTCCCTAGCTAGGAGGGAGTGTTGATATTATGGTAGCTTCGGGAGGTATCAACCTCCATTGTGACCTATTGACAAGATTAGAATATTCCAGAAGAAATAAAAGAAGTGAACGTAACCCTAGAAGAGATGTCGGCTCAGAGAGATAGTTAATATGAATTAATTAGTACCCAGAATGAGAAGTCAGCCCAGGCAGTCTGCCAGGATTAGTATAAATACAAGGCGTCATTCTTCATTTGACACACACTTCTCAGAATTGTAGAGAGGCACTTGTGCGCACTGCAGTCTGGCAGTCTTGTGCGCAAGTTCTGGAGAAAGTATTGCCGCCAGTTCTGAAGCCTATTGCTTCTATCCTTTTGGGTTGGACTCTCTGATCAGCTTTGGTTACTTCTTTCTTGGTGCATTAGCCTTGCTTGGCTATTGGATTGCTACCAGGATTCTTCTCTCTGTCAAGGTCAAGGTGCTCGAAGGGTGGCTTCGGCCTATGGTTGGGTGACAATAGTGATATTGTCTATGGTAAGAGCACATTCTAACACGGGGAATTGTAATAAGAGGTGTGTTGACCACCTATTTCAACTAGGGGGTCAACTCCATGTGTCATGAAGCTATGTACCTGATGGTGCAGCAAAGTTGAAAACTTTCTGGTTCTACAAGGAAGTTTTTGCCCCCAGCACTTATTTTTGTAATTGGAATTCCACTCCCCTACGTGGGATAATAATGTAATGGGTTTGCATGGATCATATTTTAGGTTAGTTGCCTAGGACTTTATCATTCGGGAATTCCTTTCATCGAGTGTTTTTTATCCTCGGGTAATTTTTAATTACCCTTGAATTTTCCACTCACAATAATCCTCCAAAGTGGTGAAAGGCATTCTAATGATCGAGCCCAAAGGGTGACTAGAGTCTAGGAATATTGTAAATGACCATGCTAGACATCTCCTAGAGTCTTGCGGAATTCTGTCGAGTCTAAGTAGTTTTTTTTTTATTTTTTAAAATTACCCAGTTAATGGTAATTTTAATTAAATTTGATATAAAAATATAAAAATTTGGTCCTAGGGGATTTTGATAGGGGTGTGAGTACTCAAAAGAAATGGCATGAGACCCCCTACACCCTTGGACGAAGTTTCAACTCAATTGAACAAGTTTTTTTAGGTCATTGTCCATGAGGATTCCAAGTCAGTCTTGAGTCAGCAATTTAATTGTTTAATTTGGCTGAGTCAAAAATGTCAAAAATTGTAAAATTAGCAAAAAGGTTTGAAAAAGAGTGGGAGATGATCCCTAACCATTTTCCTAAGTTAGGAAAGTCATTTCATAACTTAAACTGATCCCCCACACCTAGCCACAACCTCACATCACTCATCCCCCTAGGGAAGTTGCGCCCCCCTTGGTGAGAAAACCACCCAAACTCAAAAATTAAAAAAGGCAAACACCTAAACTTCAAAAGTGCACCCTCCTAGTAATCTAACATGATGTTTGACTTGTCAAAAAGGTGTTCCCCCTCACCCTCACTCAACCCTCAAACCCTAAAAGTGTGCCCTCCTTGAGATCATGAGCTCTTTTGGGTGAGTGACACTTGGAACTCATCCAAGAGAGGTCTATCTTGCCTCCCAGGTATAAAAGAATGCCTACCCCTCCCTCATTTCAGATCTATTCTCAGTGTAAAGTTATTATGCCCAAATCTCTCCCACTCTTCTCTCTCTCTCATCTTGCTCTCTTTCGTTTCTCAAGCTTGTATCAAGTATTTGCTCAAGCTTGCTTCAATAATAGAAAATCTTTGGAGGAATTTGGTGTGCATTGGGAGTACTCTTGGTGCATGGATTGTGAGCTTCATTGAGGTGATTTGTATTGTTATTTGTTGATTTTTTGCTTCTAGATCTAGAGTAGGAAATCCAAGCAAAGTATTTTGCTTGGATAGATTTATGGTAGTATTGCTATAAATCTTAGTGAAGTAGTCTCTATTTGTTTATGCAAAGTATTTTGTTAAACTATATGAATCTACTCACCTCATTTCTTGTCTTGTAGCTTGATCTCATCTTTTTGCAGGTCACCAAGGTTTGGAGGAAGACAAATTTCAGATCTGGAAATTTGTCTCTTCACCCATTAAAACCCTCTATAGTTTTATGTTTTCTTTCTTACATTTCTCATACATATATTTGGGTATATTTCTGTCATAGAATAAGTCATGTATCAATCTTTTATTTGCAGATTTTTTACCTAAAATTTTTGGTTATTGCTAACAGAAATTTTCCTAAGTTTTTCTGGTTATTGTGTAACATTTCCAGCAAGCTTTGTTTGTTGATTTTCTGCAGGTTTGAACCAGAAAAGAGGAGGTGTTGTCCAATTGGGGCCACAAAACATCAAGGAACAACCTTCCAAGTAAGGGTATTGAATACCCACTTCTCCTCTTTCATTATTTCATTGTAAGCAAGCCCAAAGAGAGTCTCTTGGGCTTGCATTTCTTCAAGTTTTTAAATTTCTGCAATTTTAGTTCTTGTTTGCCTACAACTAGCAAAGAGGCTTGGCTTCGCCACCCATGCTAAATCGTAAGGCTAGGACTTAGATTTAAATTTATGTTTTAAGCTTTCAATTCTTTGCCCCACTTGTCCTTAAGACAAGGTTGAGAGGCTAGGTGTTTTACTTTCTTGCAAGTTAATTATTTCATTTATTTTCACCCACTTTGGCACAAAATCGATAGGCGTGTTCTCCTCCTTGTGCCTTAGTTGAGGTTGCAAGTTTTATTTCAAGCATTGTTTGCCCCACTTGTCCTTCAGACAAGTTTGAGTGGCTAGAACCTTGTTATTTTACTTTCCAAGCTTATTTACTTGCATTCCTTATTTTTGCCTACACCTAGCAAAGAGGTTTGGCTAAGCCAACCCATGCTATATCGTAAGGCTTGTTGTTAGTTTAGCTTGATATTCTTTCATCTTGTCAATATTTGCTTAAAGCTTTACTTTCCTTTAACTTGTTTAACTTGCAAAGCTATTCTAATATTGCTATCTCTTGCTTAAGTTAGGCAACTATCTAATTAATCATCATCTTGTAGCTTAAGTGGGAAATCTTTTACTTTGCAATTTATTTTCAAGTTATTCATAGTTTGCAATCTAGACTAGGAGGGAAATTAATCTAGACGAATTAGGCACCTTGGACTGGTACAACTTTCGCCACCAAAAAGGAGGCTTGCAGAGGCTACAGGGGATGCTAAGTCGGGGACAACTTCACGGCACTAGGTGTCCCCCCTGCTTGAGCACCCAAGTTTTCCCAGTTGATGTTACGAGGAAAATCTCTTTATGGCTAGGGTAAACCACAACAAACGGAAATGACTGCAGAAATCAACTCTCTTCTCAAGTATGCTATGAAAACAAATATGCTAGCAAGAGAAAATAAAAGACTTACCTCGTCCAGACGTTCAATGAAGTCCACCGTTGACCACTTGACCCAAAGCAATATACCTGCAACTAGTCCTCAACAACCAAGCAAAGCAAGCATATGGTGATAATAAATGATGTTAGCACATTCAATAGCATAATCCATTAATAAACATGACAAATACGCCCATGGAATAATAATTCAAGTATTTGCAAGACACCAATTGGACGGGAAAAGAGTATTTCTATTAATATATGATCAGCAGAAGTGAAAATGTTACACGGTTCGGAACCGAGAAACTAAGTTCCTTCCAATTGGGCCTCCACCACTTCAATCCTCCACCAAAGGCAAGCTCATAAGAGAGAAACAATGAGGTTCTCAATCAATAAGGGAAGAGTTGAGGGGTTGAACACTGTGTTCAGATTTAAATGACAAAGGGATGCAAACTCAATATGAAGTAAATAATTCCTCCAGAGTAACTTTGCTCTCAAAGTTGAATTTTTTCTCCTTTTTCCATAGCTCGGAATTGGCCCATTTATAGCCTTCAAAATGGAACTGAAGGGCCGAGTCGGAACGTTTCCAGTATATGGAAGGCCAAGGATCATAGATCTCCTATCGTGACATGGAAACCCGACATTAATTTTCATTTTTTGGCACAAATCCCGATGTACGCGGGTTGTAGTGGAGCAGCCTACGTATACGCATGTATAGTAGGCAAGATGCATACATGTGGAAAAATATGTATTTTTATCTCTGGATTTTACAAACAGGGATGATAAGTCTGCATAGGGAAATGGAAAAAGGCCTTTTGTGCAAGATTGCATAGGGTGAGGCAAATCTTGCTATAACAGTTGACCTGTGGAGCTAGGAAAGGGCCTTGTTCGCCCTTCTTCTTGAGCACCCAGCAATCATTTTGGCCAAAGCGGTAAGAGTCTAGGGGTAGACACATAGTTTAGGCTTGTGTCACAACACCTTAACCCCCCTAATCAAATAGAGAACTTAAAATTAACTAAAATCTACCTACTATACTTCACAACATTCTTGCTTTACAATTGCAACATCTTTTAGTTGTGCAAATCTTGTTGTCCAAGGTCTTTTCTCATGCTTATGGTTTAATTCATTAAGTTCTTTTCATTTCCAAGCATTCAATTTCAAGTTTGGCACTTTACTTTCAAGTTCATTATTGTTTAAAGTTGTTCATCTGTTCAAGGGCAGATTACTCTCAAGTTGCGCACCATCTCTTTGGGGCACTTGCTAGTAGTTCCCCCCCTTGCTTCAGAAGTTGCGCACTTGCTCTTTGTTGGCTCTTGCATCTACTTGAGTTGCGCACTTGCCCTTTTCCTAGCTTTTTCAGTTGTAAGTTTCATTGTTAGTTGTCCTTGTCCATTGGCAATAGTTGATCACTTGTTGTATATCTCTCTAACTCATCCTTTGATCTTGTCTATATTGTAAATTACATTTTCATTGTATATTTGTCATAGCTTCATTTCATTTGTAACTTATTGTAGTGTTTCTCTTTGTAATTAGATCACTTAATTCTTTGTGTTTCTTTTGTATAAACTTAGTTGACCCCTTGCCCAATCTATAGGCACTAGTCTTAGTTTCCCTTTAGGGAAAGGTTTTGACTGTCATTGAAATTGTGCATTTGCATTGTTGATTGTCATATAGGTTAGATTTCCCCCTAACTTAACAAAACTAAAATCAACTCCTAGAATTCACTAAACAAATCACATAGTAAATAGGGTCTACCCCCCTTGGCTTCCCTAGGAGTAAGACTAGACGGAAGAAGTCCAAATCGAGGTGACAAGTGGGTTTGGACTTAGGCATTGTGCCTCCAAGGACACACCAAGTGGATTGATACTTTTCCACGATTGTAGGTGTGTATAAGGATGGCAACAAGGTGTTGCATGATGAATTTTGTAAAAGGTTTATACACCTAAGAGATTTCGTTTGGGAGATCCCCTCTCTGACTACTTCTTATTGTGGTGAAGTGACGGGCTGACCTTGGAAGCTAGGCTGGGGACTCGTAGCCCCAGTATCTTGAGCACCGGGCAGTTATTTGGTGGAAGTAGGAGTTAAGACACACATC
This sequence comes from Picea engelmannii, assembly GCA_009831015.1. Lineage (NCBI taxonomy): Eukaryota > Viridiplantae > Streptophyta > Pinopsida > Pinales > Pinaceae > Picea > Picea engelmannii. Next base: position 16,745 of record ML879034.1, read on the forward strand.
TAGTTAGGGGGTGGGAATCTAAAACACTTAAGAAAGTACATTAGTTGCATAGATCACATTGTGTATGTTTGGGGAGTAGATGTATTGATAGGCCAACACACTTGTGATAATCTCATTGCTTCACTTATCTATTCGCAACTAATTGTCTTTATCTTTCATGTGATCATTTGTTTACCATTGATATATCTTATTGATTAAATATCTGTTGGGGTGTGGATAAAGTAAGTGGTTGAGTATCCCACTTGGGGAGGCATCACTTGCTTTCATCCTTGAGTGCTTGAGTGGTTAGTTGCCAGTGAAGG
>ML879035.1:0-17046 GCA_009831015.1 Picea engelmannii
ACATCATTCTAACACAACCCTAAGATGAGACAAGTGATCTTTCTTGTTCTTGGAAAAGACAGTAACATCGTCTAGATAGACCACACCTGACTGATTAATAAGGCCATGAAAAACAATGTCCATTGCCCTCTGAAAAGTGGCACTAACATCCAGAAGGCATTTTTTTGTAGGCATAGGTGCTCCACGGGGTACAAAAAGTGGTTTTGAGCTGATCTGAAGGAGACATAACGACCTAGTTATATCCTGAGAAACCATCTAACAAAGATAGTCTTTCAGAACCAAATACTTGTTTCAGAATTTGTTCCATTGGAGGAATAGGGTAATTGTCTTTATCAGAGGCTCAGCTTAAATTACGAAAGTCGACACAAAGTTGAATTTCTCCACTCTTCTTCCTTACCGGGACTAAGTTGGATCCCCATTGAGTATGTCGAACTGGAAAAACGATCTTGGCAGTGAGAAATTTATTAAGTTCCTTTTTTATGGTGGGTTCTAATTTGGGATGCATTTTCCTCAATTTTTGTTGAAACGGTTGGGTTTGGGGCTTCATCGGAATTACATGATGTATTATTTTTGGATCGAAATTTTTTAGATCGTCGTACGTCCAAGAAAAAAAATATTTTAATTCTTTGAACAATTTTATAAAAGCTGTTTTTTCTTGTTCAGAACACCCCTTTTCCAGATTGATATTTTGAGGATGATCTTGCGTTCCTAAATTTACAGTTTCGTACAACAATGAGGAACTATTTGTTTTGCAATTGACTACCCCTCTAAACTCGTCATGTAGGTCATAAAAATTTTCTAATCTGACAACAAATTTGGGGATAGAGTACACCAACTCGGATGATGATTCTGCAGATCGAGGATTGGATATTACTGTGGAATATCAGAGGTTTTCATCATGAGTGCTTTCATCGATTACTGCATCTTGGAAAGTGTCTTCCATGTGAAAAAAATTGATGATCTGTTGATCATCATCAAATACTTGTTAGTTTGTGATGTTGTCAAGAATCGATGGTTTGAATAACAATTCGACTGAGAATGCATTAGGAGAAAGACCTTCTGCAGGAAACAATTTAGAAGCAACATTAGCTAGCAAATCAGCTTCTGAATTACTCGACCTAGGAATGGAATTTATATTAAATGTTATAAATTTGTGCATTAAACCCCATACCTCGTTTTGGTAACTCTTCAAATGCAACAATAAACAATGTATTTCATTTCTTACTTGTTTGACTACGATTTAGGAGTCACCAAATACTACCAATTTTTGCACATCCATATCCAATGCCTTCCTTAGTCCCTGTAGAAGTGCTTCATATTCTGTTGTGTTGTTAGTACATTCAAATTCTAATCGACATGAAATAAATGTTTTTTTACTTGTGGGACCAATAAGCATACAATCAACACTTTCCCCTTCCCGGGATTTGGATCCATCAAAATATAAGGACCAGATTTGTTCGTCATTAACAATGTTCAGTGTACTTGGAAAAGTTGTTGCCTGAGTATAGGATATTACTTCATATTGTTGTTCTGGGTTGGTGATAGAGGAAATTTCAGTCATGAAATTACCAAAAAAAGTATTCATTCCCTACGTCTCAATCAAATTTGCAACGGTAATAAAAGGTTCATTTGGGTCGTTTAAATCCATCACAGTGTACTTGAGGTAACGTTCTCTGTTTATTTTGATCTTGTTAGGCTGTCCATTTTCTAACAGCCACAAATGAGACCAGTTTGTAGCGAAATAGCCGTGTAACTAATCAAACCAATCTCTACTAAAACATAACCCATATACTTTAGGAATGTGAACAAAAATAATATCAATTACTTGGTGAACTTTGGGATTGGACAATAATCTTATCAACACATTTTTAAGTTCACCAATTACTTTGACATTGGTTCGATCTAACTGAATGATCTTTAGTTCAGAAGGTTTTACTTCAACGTTAATTTTCTGACACATAGATAGAGGCATCACATTCGACGAGGTGCCAGAGTCGACCATACAATTATCTACATTTCTATTGAAAGTTTCGAAAATTAATAAAAAAGGAGGCACATTTTTTCATGAAAAAACAACAGAATTCTATTGATTTTTTATGGTTGTACCTGAATTTTTTTATCTAAGTTTCCTACAATTTTCTTTGATATGTCCCTTTTACCCTGATTTTCAGATGAATTTTTACCCGAGACATCTTTAGCTTTGTTTGTGTCACTTTCGGTTGATTTCTTGTTGATAAGGTCATTCTTTTTATTATTTCCAACAATACTTTGGAGCATTTTCTATAGGATGAGGGGGGATTTAAGTAATTCAAAAACTAATATATTTTCCCTTAGTTTTTTAAGATCTTCAAATAAATCATATTCTAAAACTGGGGCAGCAGACTTTTGTCTTGTTTTCAGTTTGCTTTGGCTGTTTTGAAACCACATTTTTACTTGTTTCGAGTGAAGGTTTGTTTTGTGTTTTACTTCGAGTGTTATAAGGATGGACAGTTTCAAAGTTTTCTTGAAAATTGTTGTCCAAAAAATGCCTAAAAATGGGAGGAGATGAGTCCTCCTCATCAGGTGTCTCTTCCTCACCTGTATCATCATGATTTTCAGGGGGAGCAGAAACAGAGTTATCATGTTCTTCCAATATTGTTTGCAAAGCGTACTACAGACCTTAGAAGTTTAGATCTTCTGTGGTCGGTTTGGTCGGTTTGGAGGAAATGGTTTTCTGAAAGGCAGTTTGAAACCTCCTTTACCTGTAGATGCCTCCTCAATGGATCTTTTCAAGTCTACAAACTGATTGGATAATTTATGGAAAGATTTTTGCAAACTCTCCAAGTCTAATGTTTCTTGTTGATTTTTAGTTTGAGGAGGCCTAGTAAGAATTTCTATTTTCCTTTTAGAAGATGAAGTTGTTTCAGCTTCACTACTTAGTTTATCTTTCAAGCTCAAGATGTCTTTCTCAATTAGGACTGCCTCCTCAAAGGCTTCTGATAATGTATTCTTTTTGGACCTTTTAACCCATATGGCTATATTGTTATGCAGGGCCTTAGTATAGTATGCAACAGTCAGATTTTCTTCTGGCATAGAATCTACATGGATTTTTTTTTTAATGTCAGGAACCTTTGGTTGAAGTCCTTAACTTTTTCTTTAGGGTTCATTCTCAAAATGGAGAGTTCCATTACTAATACTGCTGAGGATTTATCATCTCCGAATTTTTCTAGAAAACAGGTTTCAAACTTGTCCCAAGAGATGATGGACTAAGATTGTTGTGCAAAATACCAGGTTGAGGCATTCCCCTCAAAAGTGTAAGGGAATAATCTGCACATGAAATATTCATGGTTGAAACTTCGGAGTCTAACGACTAACATAAATTTCTTGATGTGATCCTTAGCTGATTGCTTTGAATCTGGATCAAATTTATGTAGCCATTTCTCCAAATGTTTGGGAAATGGGTGTTGGGGTCCAAGTATTTCCATGACATCTTGATCGAGCCAAGGTCTCGTGGGATTATTTTGTTTTTCCATGGGAGTTGGTGGAGTTGAAGGTTGAGATGGTTCAGATGAAGAACTGCCTTCGTCCGAGGATTCTTCTCCTGAAGAGGGTGGGGAAGAACTAGGTGGGGATGGTGGCATGCCAGATCCTCCAGCACTAAGGATAAGTGCTTCAATAGGATTGGTAATATTACCACCTAAAGTGTTTTCGGACAAACTAGTGTCTTGAGGTTTTCCTTGAATATTTTTGAAATCAAGGGGTTGATTACTTTGTCTACCAGGTTGCCTGATACGGGATAAAGCACTTTGAGTTCTTATGATCGACTGGTGAACAATTTTTTGAACGTCAATGCCTTAAGGGACTAGTGTCACTGGCTCGACAGGAATGTCAGGGGTAATGTTTGAGGTAGTAGTTGGGTCAAGTGTAACGTTATTGTCTGAGAGACTATGCATTACGACAGTAGAACGATTGTTTGGGGGAGTCTTGCGACCTCCATGTGCCATTAATGAATTTCAGGCCCTCCTTTTAATTCCATTTGTTGACGGGTGTTTATGACACACTATCAACGGGAAGGATAGATTCAGACTGGGGTTGTCTATTTAACCCAAGTCATTTGGTATGATCTAACCTGATGGGTTTTATGGCTCCGTTATCCAACTAGGGTTATAAGAGAAACTAAAGGAAATAAACTAACTAAATATATGATTCGAACAATCAATACACTAATTATAAATGTTCAGCTATGAGTGTTAATGTACAATGATTATATATTGTTTACAAGGTTTAAATAAAATCTTGTGAAAGTAATTGTTTGAGATAATGTTTCTAAACAAGATTAAGTATGACAAAGCTTATTCTAATGCTCTAAATATCAACTATTAAATACCGAATAAAAATTATTGTAATTACATTACAATTATAGACAAAGATAATTAACGTCTAAATAATGCAATCATTGTTCATTCATATATAAACAACTTTCAAATAAAAGAAAACAAGACATTTACTAACCTCTAGCTGATCAACAATAATAAACTAAGTTCATCTCTCTGCATTTGTGTGTGCTTCTGCTTGTCCTGTATTAAGTGGAAACCTATGACATACACAATCATAATACTTCCTGAAGAAATTCAAGGAAGTGTTTCATATTTCGGAGAGAGTTTTATAACAACAAAAAGAGAAATGATTATATATCATGTAACCTTGAGATATCCAATAACTGAGAACGAGAGAAATCTCAACTCTCAGTAATGGTGTTATCAACCATTTATCGTCAAACATAAATTCAAAAGACTAAAATTGATGATCGATCACAAGTACAAACTAGACCAAAAGGTAATGGATAGCCTTGAGATAATCAACGATATAAAATATCATGTGAAGAAAATACTAAATCTAAATTGACACAAGTAAAATTTATAACTGGAAATTATAGGAGAAGACAATGACAACACTGCACAGTTTACATAGGTCTAAAGCCAATAACAAACTTCTTTCTCATATAACTTCAAAAATATATGTCCATTCTATGGTCCAAAAAAACATGCCTCGAACACCAGGAAACATAGCTATTTAAACATGTCTTGGATCTGTTACCTCCTATCATGCACGATAGAGGAAGATCTCTGAAAATAAGTTTTTTTTACAAAAATAGAGTAACAAAAAGATACTCCTGTTAGAGTCTTTAAATCAAAATATATTTATATTATTGACATTGTTTTTTCAAAATGGGAAATTACTAATCTATTGAATTCTTAACCCATGATTCCTTTCCTTTAGTATAACACCATAATCTGTTGTTTACCTGAAATAATAAAATGAAATAAAAAATTTAGATAATAATACAAACAAATAATTTAAATAGTCTGGCTAAAGAACTTTCGATTCTGTAGCTAGTCTCAAAATAAAAATAAAATCAGAAGTAAATCTACCTATTATTTTCCAAACAAAATCAAATATAAAACAACAAAACAATTATTTACCATTTCATAGATTTGACAGAGAGGCATCAAATAAGTCTGAATTTATAATGGTGTTGAAGTTTGTTGAATTTTTAATGATCACATTACCAGACCGCTTAATTCTCTTGTTATCCATGTGTGCATTCGATCAAACGCGGGCTTTCAGCTCATCATTCTCCCTCTCGAGCACTAAATTTTGTACTACCATTTGGTTCAATTGTGCCTAAAGATAGAGGACATCCAGGTAATATCTCTCAATCCAATCAAAGCGGTTTTGGCAATGAACCGGTACTATGGTAGGTAAAGGTTGAACCTATTATGCAGAGGGAAATTTAACCTGTCCCATGCTTTGATTCAGATCATGTTGTATACCATAAAAACCCTCTTGTTTCTTTAGTAACGGTGGGAGATTAGAAAGGAAATTGAACTGTGTTGTATTAGTATCGATATCATTCCCTAAAATCCGGTCATCGATATCCTCTTGAGAAATAAAATCATCAATATCATCCTCAGAAAAATGATTATTGATCTCGATCACAGGGATTGATTTCTCATTTTCATGTTGTCGATTTCTCATTTTTCTAGATACGACACATCCAGGTCTCTTATTTTTGAAATTGATATCTGGACTGCATTGTTTCTTATGCATACCCTTTTTCTTGACAGTTGGTTCATTCAAATCAATCCAAATTTTCTCAATACTAGGAACGGTAAGAGTTTTATCCTTTAGATCAACTAAAACTTCTTCCAAATATTTTCTGGAAATAAAATCGTGTTTTGGCTTCTTTCCTTTGTATGGCTCCTGGATAACAACAGGGGTTTGATCTATGGATGTGGGGGTTTCTTGTAGATTAAAATATAGGTTTTCGATAGTGGGGTTTGATCGACATGGACTGGGGGGTTGATCAAGATGTAGAGGTAATTCTGTGACATTTTTAGCTAGGGTAAAATTATTTCTAAACACAACTGTCCCCAAATATAGACAGATGTGAAACCAAGAGGATTTGGATGAGGCCATGGTGGAACATGCTTGACTATTGGTTTAGTTTTTGTCTCTGATAGAACTTAGCCATTTTCCGCAGACTCCTAAGTAGATAAAATGGTGTATTCAAATTGAAACCTAGAAAAACCATCGGTAATTGGACATGCTACTCTTTTCTTCAATTCCTTCTTGGCTACAGTCTTTTCCCTTTTTGAGTTATCATATCCTGTAACAAACGATAGCTAAATATAATGTCCCTGTGCCTGTAAAAATAATTTCGTCCTTCTGCTCCACATCTCATAATTTAAACCATTCTGACCATTAAACATTGATACGCCATTCTTAGAATAATCCATGATCTCCTTCCAATGGTTAAACTATTTCCTGAATGAACTGACTCTGATACCAATTGTTGGATTACTGAGAGGGGAGTGAATCAATAATAGAGAAATTTAATCATTTTTCACCATAAAATGCAAGTGTTATATCAATGTAGCATTATGATCCAATAGTTTCAGAGTAAATAAACAATGAAAAAATGATCAATCACAGACATACACAGTACACCAGTGTTTTACGTGGAAACCCAAAGTGGAAGAAAACTACATAATTCTTTTTCTTATATGTATTTAAGAATTACATTCATTGGAAGCACCAACTTCCTTTGTTTTCTAGCTGCAATTGGAAGGAGGCTCCAAACCCCTAGTTTCTCAGGATACAACCTAAGGGAAGCTCCAATTCCCCAATTCTCTGGATACAACCAGAAGGAGGATAGAACCCCCTATGTTCTCCATCTACAACCGGAAGGTGGCCGCAACCACCTATCCTTCTCCCATCCAACCACCCTGAAATATAAGTAGAATGATGGAACCATTGTCACACTATCACTGTGAGATATGTGACTATAAACTTGTACCAATCAACTGACACCAAACAACTTGTAAAAACCTGTACCAATAACCTGTGCCAACATGTACCATACATCAACATGTACCTCAACTTGTACCATAAACAAATGAATCAACCATGCACCCAAACTGTACCTCAACTTGTACAATCAACGAGTGCATCAACCATGCACAAAATATGTACCAATCATGCATCAAATACACATAAACTATGAATCATCAAAATGTACCAACATCATCAACTATACAGCTCATGTATGTGCCAAATCATCAAATACTTGTCTCAACCATGTACCCAAACTGTACCTCAACCAAAATCCCTCATCAATTTCATCATCCAAATCTGATATGATCTGATATACCTCAAACACTATACCACAAGTCTGTACCTCAAACGATGTGCTAGAACCTCACTATTATACAACCTCTATCTCTACCAATAACTTAAAAAACATACCTCAACCAAAATTCCTCAAACATGAACCAAATATGCCTCAGATCAACTCTACAACAAGCCATAAACTCTCAAGAGGGCATCCAACATATTTACAAGGCAAACCCTCAACTTGATTCATAAATTCAACACTACACATATGAGAACCATACCTTTTTATTTTCTTGTAGCAAGCCATAATTTCTTTTGCATCCTCTTTGATTTATAATAAACTCATCACTTCACTTTATTATTTAAATAATTTCTTCTTTGCAAACACTTTGACTACTTTGACCTTTTGGGTCTTCTAGATGACTCATGAGGGTTCTCCAACTTCACATGGCCATAAATCTCTAATCGTGAAGAGTTATGTGACGTTCCACATACCAATGGAAATGGCATGACATGTACTATCCATCTAGAATAGTTTTACCTACAAATATATCAAAACACATACCATTATCAATCAAACAAACTTGGGTCCATTACCCAAACCTTTATGCAACTGGAATTCACTATCGAACTTTCTTCAAGGGTTGACATCAATGACAACCAACCTAATAATCAACAATATCCCCCTTTGACATTGATGGAAACACTTTGATGCATTACTGAAGTCATGTCATGCAATACTGAATTCATATCACTCATGCTCTTCCTATGACCATCGCTCCCCTGGAACCATTCCTCTATGCTATGCATGTGATAAATATCTCCCCCTTTGTCATCAATGGAAAAGGTATTTTTCCATCCGGGGCTACTCCCCCTAACTGAGATGTCCTTGGGGATACTCCCCATGACTGAACTCTTCCTGAAACTAATCTCCCGACCTGAATTGTCCTCTTTATTGTGCTTCCTCATGTAAATCTAAGACATATAAGATAATAATTCAAAAGCATTCATTTTGGTGTATAAATTACTCCGAGTCTTCGAAGAAGATACTCAAAGGCTTCCAATGGAAGCAGTTTTGTAAAGATGTTTGCCACTTGTTCTTTTGTGCCCACATATTCAACTCTGATGTTCTTCTCTACAACCTGTTCCCGTAGAAGTGATACTTGATTGGAATTATCTTCGTCTTGGAGTGCATCACGGGGTTCTTTGAGATATTATTGGCGCTTGCATTATCACAATAGATTGGAATGGGCTTATCATACCCAACCTGTATATTTGTAAGAGTTTGTTTCATCCATATAACATGTGTACAACATCATGATGTTGCAATATACTCTGCTTCGACTGTAGATAAAGATGTTTATTATTGTTTCTTTCTTAGCCAAGATACTAAACACTCACCCAAGTAGAACGTTTCTCCACTAGTGCTTCATCGGTCATCAATGTAACCTGCCCAATTTGCATCTATGTAGGCAATAAGTGATAGATCCTTTCCTTTTGGATATCATAATCCAAACTCTTTTGTTCCTTTGAAATATTTGAAAATCCTTTTCACCGCTAATACATGTTATTCCTTTCGCGCTGCTTGAAATCGTGACATCTGTCCAATTGCCTACATTACATTTGGTCTGGATGCTGTCACATATAGTAAGCTACCAATCATTGACCCGTATTACTCTGGTCTGTAGACTTTGAATCATCATCTTTATCGAAATTGCAACTGGTTTTCATAGGAGTGGTAACTGGTTTGCAATATTCCATTCCGAATCTCTTTAGCCTTTCTTTGATATACTTAGTTTTAGAAATAAAAATTCCTTGGTTGTTTTGACATATCTAGAGATATAGAAAGAAGGATAGTTCTCTAAGTAATGACATTTGAAATTCATTCTGCATATCCTTTGCAAATTTCTGTCTTAACTTGTCATCATTTCTTCCAAAAATAATATCATTAATATAAACATCAATTAATAAAATATTATCTTGAGTTACCTTGATGTAGAGGTTGTTGTCTGCACTTCCTTTTCTGAACCCGACCTGTTGTAGATATTTATCCAGTCTAGAGTACCATGCTATATGATCTTGTTTTATACCATACAAGGCCTTCTTCAATTTGCACACATAATCTGCGTTCTTTTACAACAAAAATTCTTCTGGTTGTTCAATGTAGACTTCTTCTTCGTAAAGTTGTTCCATTGATTCATTTTTTTCTTCCTTTAATTCTTGTCCACCTGTTTCATCAATTGTTACATTGATGCTTTCCACTACTTTGTTAAACCTAAAATTTAATACTTGTATGCTTTCCTTGTACTTGAGTAGCCAACAAGTACTCCTTTGTCCATATGAGAGTCAAACTTTCCCATTCTGTCATCTTCTCTTTTGATGTAGTATTTTCTTCCAAATACTTTGAAGTGCTTCACATTTGCTGGTCTTCCTTTACATAGATCCTAGGAAGTTTTGTCATTGTTGTTTATGAGTATTGTTATATTTTGAATGTGAACTGTTGTATGCACTGCATGTGTGCAAAAAATATCTGACAATTTTGAATCGATTAGCATTATTCAAGCCATTTCCTGTGTAATTATCACTCATTATGATAATGTTCCTTTATCTCTGAACCAATCTTTGAACCAATCTATTAATGCATGCTCTCATCCACTGTCATATATCTGTCCAAACTTGCTAAGTGTTCTTATGAACCCATCTCTTTCCATACTGTCCAAGAATCTACTCCACACTGTCCATAATGTTGACCCATTTATCACTGTACTATCATGAAGTATTCACTACTACAACTGATTGCAATTCTTCTAAATGACTTCTCTAGATGTGTCTATTCAAACTATGCAATCTTCTTGAAGGATGGTCCTTTGGTCTGTCACAACTATCGCATAGACTCCCCCTATCTAACATTCATGTTACCTGGGAGTCTCTAAGCCAAATGACTCAGAACAATTCCTACTCTGATGTGTATTCATCATCATCTTCATTGGTAGATTCATGATCTCTCTGAGATCTGGATTCTTTCTTTATGTCTGTGGATTCATCTTTCACTATAATTCCTGAAAGTACAATCTCTTGAACCTATTCCTTATTTACCCGTCCTTATTTTCTTTCATTTGTTTTCCAAACCTTTCTGTATTTGACATCTTTATTTTTCTTTGTAGAATTTTCTTCATCTCGTTTTATTGTCAATTTTTCGATCTCTGGGACCTGGTCTTTTTTCTCCTGTTCTTCGTGTTTTCTTATCCATAATTTCTTACATTTGATATCAGTGTTCTCTTTCGTGGAAGTATCGATCATGCTTCTACAAACACTAGCTATGTGTCTATAGTTATGACATTTGTAACATTCAATGTTACATGGGGCCACATAAGCATTTCTTGCTTGAACATTTCTTTTATAATCCCTGCAATCTGCAACCTTATGTCCAAAGTTAGTACAGTAAAAAAAATGACCATAAAATAAATTGGCATACCTGGTAGTGAATGATCTTCTTTGTGGCGTAGTCCTTATAAATTTTTTCCTTGAATGATCATGATCATGATTGAAGCTTCTTTGTGGCTTGAACATGGATGGTCTTATTGAAGATGTATCTTCAATAGTTTTATTAGAGTATGGTTGACCTTGATTCCTTCCTTTGAGCACTTTTGCATAACTCTTTATATTTTCTTCATTCTTCGTTTCTAGCAACCTAGAGTGCTTCTCTTCATTCTCTATAATTGATGTGGATGTTTCTGTCTCTTCAACGTTATGGTTGATATCTATGATTTTACTTCTCAATGTGACAAATTCTTCTTCAAGCTTCTCAACCTCTTCTTCTTTCTTCATTATTTGAGACTTCATGACTTCTTATGTTCTTTTCGTTTCTTCAAGATGAATTTTTAATGTGATTATTTATTCTTCAAGTCCTTTCTCTTCTTGACCAAACTCTGCCTCAAGATGGATTAGATCGTTAGTTCTTTCCTTAATATGATCTGTCAATATATTCTCTCTCATTTCTGCTTCTTCCTTCTGTGCTTCTATGTTGGCTTCCAAATACTGCTTTTGATATTCAAGATTTTCTTCGATCTTTCTTTCTTCTTCTAGCTGAGTTAATAAGTTCTCGATGGCCTGTTGGGATTCTTCAAAAATGTGAACCCTTTTCTTTTGTTTCATCAATTATTTCTTGAGTAAATTGTTTTCGTCTCTTAATTCATCTAAATCACTAATCAATTCTGCTTCATAATTGTCTTCCTTTTCAATTTGTTTTTATGTCTCATTTCCTTCGTGGAATTCTATTTCAAGATGTCTGCCTTTTTCAAAATTAAAGCAAACAACATACCTCTCATGATTATGTACTCTTCATCTTCTGAATCTGTTTGACATGGTGAACACAATTCTTCTTGATCTGTGTCTGCATCTTCTTTGGCATTTTCTGAATCTGTGATGGGTGAAGAATATATGTCATGTAACTTATCCCAAATTTCTTTGGCTAATGAAAATTTACCAACCTTTTCTCTTACCAGATTAGGAAATCCTTCCTAGATGAAATCCATTTCTATTTTGTTATTCTTCTTCAATTCCTTCTTGGCTATATTCTTTTTTCGTTTTGAACTATCATATCCTGTAACAACTAAAAGCCAAATATAATATCCCCGTGCCTGTAAAAATACTTTCGTCCTTCTGCACCACATATCATACTTTAAACCATTATGACCATTAAGCATTGATACTCCATTCTCAGAATAATCCATGATTTCCTTCCAATGGTTAAACTATTTCCTCAAGGAACCGACTCTGATACCAATTGTTGGATTACTAAGAGGGGGTGAATCCGTAATATAACAATTTAATCTTTTTTCACCATAAAATGCAAGTGTTATATCAATGTAGCATTATCATCCAATAGTTGTAGAGTAAATAAACAATGAACAAATGATCAATCACACACAAACATAATACACCAGTGTTTTACGTGGAAACCCAAAGCAGGAGAAAACCATGAAATGATTTTTCTTATATGTCTTTAAGAATTACATTCATTGGAAGCACCAACTTCCTTTGTTTTCCAGTTACAACTGGAAGGAGGCTCCAACCCCCTAGTTTCTCAGGCTACAACTTGAGTGAATCTCCAACTCCCCAATTCTCTGGATACAACCAGAAGGAGGCTACAACCCCCTATGTTCTCTGGCTACAACTAGAAGGTGGCTACAACCACCTTTCCTTTCCCCATCCAACCACCCTGAAATATAAGTAGAATGATGGAACCACTGTTACACTATCACTGTGAGATATACTGTTGTAAACCTGTACCAATAAACCTGCACCAAACAACGTGTAACAACCTGTACTAATAACCTGTGTGAACATGTACCATACATAAACCTGTACCTCAACTTGTACCATAAACAAATGAATCAACCATGGACCAAACCTGTACCTCAACCTGTACCATTAACGAGTGCATCAACCATGCACCAAATATGTACCGATCATGCATCAAATACACATAAACTATGACTCATCAAAATGTACCAACATCATCAACTATACACCTCATGTATGTGCCAACTCATCAACTACTTGTCTCAACCATGTACACAACATGTACCTCAACCAAAATCCCTCATCAATTTCATCATCCAAATCTGATCTGATCACATATACCTCAAACACTATACCACAAGCCTATACCTCAAACCATGTGCTAAAAACTCATTGTTATAAAACCTCTATTTGTACTAATAACTTCAACAACATACCTCAACCAAAATACCTCAAACATGAACTAAATCTACCTCAGATCAACTCTACAACAAGCCATAAACTTCCAAGAGGGCATCCAACATATTTACAAGGAAAACCATCAACTTGATGAATAAATTCAACATTACACATATGAGACCAATACCTTTTTATTTTCTTGTAGCATTCTGTTGCCGTGCTTTACTGCCGCGAATCCACTGCCACAATTTTTCTGTCGTGATTTTTCTACCGTAATTTTTCTGCTGCAGTTTTTCTGCCTCACTTTTCCTGCCACACTTTTTCTTCCGCAGTTTTCCTACCACACTTTTTCTGCCACAGTTTTCCTGATGCACTCTTTCCACCTCACTTTTTCTTCCGCACTTTTTCTGCTGCAATTTTTAGGCCGCACTTTTTCTGCTGCAATGTTTTTGCCGCACTTTTTCTACCTCACTTTTTCTGCAGCACTTTTCCTGCCGCACTTTTTCTACCACCATATTTCTGCCACATTTTTCCTGCCACACTTTTTCTTCCGCATTTTTCTCTATCAATAATACTTGCCCAAACGACCTTTCACAAAAATAGATATTCAATGATATTGAAGTGTGATTTGAATGAGAGACCCTTGCCTCTTATTTATACTTTTATGTAGCTTCCTCAAGGGGTTACCTTCTAACCATCTTAACCCACTTTCCTTATTTTAGGGTTAACCAACTTATAACCACTTGTCTACTTAACTTAACCACTTTCCATAATTAGTAAGTTCTCCCTTAACTTTATTAGTCAAGTAATTTCTTTTGCATCCTCTTTGACTTATATTACACTAATCACTTCATTTTATTATTTAAATAATTTCTTCTTTGCAAACACTTTGACTACTTTGACCTTTTGGATCTTCTAGATGACTCATGAGGGTTCTCCAACTTCACATGGCCATAACTCTCTAATCGTGGGGAGTTATGTGACGTTCCACATACCACCGAAAATGACATGACATGTACAGTCCATCTAGAATAGTTTTACCTAGAAATATATCAAAACTCCTACCATTATCCATCAAACAAACTTGGGTCCATTACCCAAACCTTTGTGATACCAAAATTCACTACCGGACTTTCTTCAAGGGATGACATCAATGAAAACCAACCCAATTAATCAACAATATCCCCCTTTGGCATTGATGGAAACACTCTGATTCAATACTGAAGTCATGTCATGCAATATTGATGTCATATCACTCATGCTCTTCCTATGACCATCGCTCCCCCTGGAACCATGCCTTTGTGCTCTGCATATGATAAATCTCTCCCCCTTTGTCATCAATGGAAAAGGTATCTTTCCATATGGGGCTGCTCCCCCTAACTAAACTATGCTTGGGGATACTCCCCCTAACTGAACGCATCCTAAAACTGATCTCCTGACCTGCATTGTCCTCTGTATGGTGCTTCCTCGTGTAAATATAAGACATATAACATAAGAATTAAAAAGAATTCATTTTGGAGTAGAAATTACTCCGAGTCTCTGACAAAGATACTCAAAGGCTTCTAGTGGAAGTGGTTTTGTAAAGATGTCTGCCACTTGTTCTTTTGTTCCCACATATTCAACTCTGATGTTATTCTCTACAACATGTTCCCGTAGAAGTGATACTTGATTGAAATTTTCTTCATCTTGGAGTGCATCACGGGGTTCTTTGAGATACATATGGCACTTATATTATCACAATAGATTGGAATGGGCTCATCATACTCAACTTGTATATCTGTCAGAATTTGTTTCATCCATAGAACCTGTGTACAACATCCTGCTGCTGCAATATACTCTGCTTCAGCTGTAGATAAAGATGTCGATGATTGTTTCTTTATTAGCCAAGATACTAAACACTCACCCAAGTAGAACACTGCTCCACTAGTGCTTCGCCAGTCACCAATGCAACCTACCCAATCTGCATCTGTGTAGGCAATAAGTGATAGATCCATTCCTTTTGGATACCATAATCCAAACTCTTATGTTCCTTTGAGATATCTGAAAATCCTCTTCACTGCTAAGACATGTAATTCCTTTGGTGTTGCTTGAAATCATGAAACCTGCCCAACTTTTTGCATTACATCTGGTTTGGATGTTGTCACATATAGTAAGCTACCAATCATTGACCTATATTACTCTGGTATCTAGACTTTGAATCATCATATTTTCCGAACTTGCAATTGGTTTTCATAGGAGTGGTAACTTATTTTCAATATTCCATTCCGAACCTCTTTAGCCTTTCTTTGATATACTTAGTTTGAGAGATAAAAAATCCTTGGCTTTTTTGACGTATCTGAAGACCTAGAAAGAAAGATAGTTCTCCGAGTAATGACATTTGAAATTCATTTTGCATATCCTTTGAAAATTTCTGGCTTAACCTATCATCATTGCTTCCAAAAATAATATCATCAACATGAACTTCAATCAATAAAATACTATCTTGAGTTACCTTGATGTAGAGGTTGTTGTCTGCACTTCCTTTTCTAAACCCTGTATGTTGTAGATATTTATCCAATCTAGAGTACCATGCTCTAGGAGCCTGTTTTAGACCATAGAAGGCCTTCTTCAATTTGCACACGCAATCTACATTCTCTGACAACTGAAATCATTCTGGTTGTTCGATGTAGACTTCTTCTTCGTAAAGTTGTTCCATTGATTCATTTTCTTCTTACTTTAATTCTTGTCCACATGTTTCATCAATTGTTACATTGATTCTTTCCACAACTTTTTTCAACCTCAGATTGTAACACTTGTATTCTTTCCTTTTACTTGAGTAACCAACAAGTAATTCTTTGTCCACACGAGAGTCAAACTTTCCCATTTTTCCATCTTCTCTTATGATGTAGTATTTGCTTCCAAATACTTTGAAGTGCTTCACATTTTCTGGTGTTCCTTTCCATAGCTCGTAGGAAGTTTTGTCATTGTTTTTTTAGAGCATTACTCTATTTTGAATGTGAATTTTTGTATGCACTGCATGTATCCAAAAAATATCTGTCTATATATTCAAACTATGCAAGATGCTCAAAGGATGGTTCTTTGGTCTATCACAACTATCACATGGACTCCCTTGTCTAATATTCATGTTACCTGGGAGTCTCTAAGTCAGATGGCTTAGAACAATTCCTGCTCTGATGTGTATTCATCATCATCTTCATTGGTAGATTCATCATCTCTCTCAGCTCTGACTTCTTTATTTCTGTCAGTGGATTCATCTTTCACTATAATTCATGAAAGTAAATCTCTTGAACCTGTTCCTTATTTACCCATCCTTCTTTTCTTTCAGTTGTTTTCCAAACCTTTCTGTATCTGACATATTTATTTTTATCTGTAGAATTTTCTTCATCTTGGTTTACTGCCAATCTTGCAATATCTAGGACTTGATCTTTGTTCACTTGTTCTTCGTGTTTTCTTATCCATACTTTCTTACATCTAATATCAGTTTTCTCTTTCATGAAAGTATCGATCATGCTTCTACAATCACTAGTTATGTGTCTATAGTTATGACATTTGTAACATTCAATGTTACATGGGGCCACATAGGCATTTCTTTCTTGAACATTTCTTTTATAATCCATGCAATCTGCAACCTTATGTCCAAATTTAGTACAATAAAAACAATGACCATAAAATAAATTTGCATACTTG
>WSFP011475485.1:0-17046 GCA_009831015.1 Picea engelmannii
TACAAAAAAAAAAAAAAGAGAATGACTTTCATGAGATGAAGCCATACAACCCTTTCATGAGTTCTTTCATTAATGGATGAAAATTTGAAACACATTAAGTCATCTAGTTCTGAGATGCCATTAAAATATGGATTTACCACAACATCTAGTTTTCAATATCTAGTTTTGTGATGCCATTAAAATATGGATTTACAAAAACATCTAGTTTTCATGTTGAAAACTATTGCTCAAGTATTATATTAACATCAATTTGCTTCAAATATTAAAAGAATATAAATATTTGTAGCTAGAAGAATATAAATCTTTAGAAACTAAAATGTAGAACTTTGATCTCTTATGCCATTACACTAAAATAATCAAGAACATTTTTAAACCTTCTCGCTATAATTGTTTTCCAATTTTCCATAGTATAGGAAAACAAAATTTATAATTGATCATGGTCTCAAAAAGAAAGGACTCCACCAGATGCTTCCCTTGATCCAATTGTTATGCTATTGCTACTTTTCCATAACTTTTTCCCTATAGATGTGGCTTCTTCTTCGCTTAGTTTTTTCTCCTGAATGATAAGTGCATAAGGCTTTTCTTGTTTGATTAAGTCTCTAATTACTTCTTCTTTAATTATGTTGCCCATGCCTCTACAATTCTATGTGGGAATCTTCATTTAGTTTGAGGTTGAGGAGCTTCCCCTCCCAAAGGATCCGATGTAGCATTTGCTTCTTGACCTTTTCCCCCTTTTTTATTTTCCCAAATAGAATGGATAGATGGTTGCCTTCCCATGGTTTTACCAACATTTGTTTCTTCCTCCAACGTATCCTTGTTGGTCCTTCTTCCTACTTTTTTGGGTAATCTTTCTTCTTGTATTTCTCCTTCTTCTATTGCATGTTGGGATTTACTCCTTGTGACTATCTTTGTTGACTGGGTGATGGTTTCTAGATTTACCTGATCTTGCTCCTTAGGGGGCTCTTCCAATCCACGTTCTTCCCATCCTACGTTGCCCCGGGAAGGGGTTTCTAGAGGGGGTAGAGCCATCTGAACTATTACTAGGCCTGGAAAGGACTGCCTAGTTGTCTATGTTTCGAGGGTCTATACGACAACAAAACCTAATATCTTGTATTGGTTTACATAAGAAGTTGGACATTTGAAGAAGGATAAAATATTTCAATTTGGCTTACCTTATAGGCTTCCAAATTTTTTGCAGATGGAATCGTGGGATTCTTGGTTGCAATATATACCATAGGTTGAGTTGTTCCTTTATTATTCAGAGCCTTTTTCCTTACTTGTTTCCATCCTTCCTCTTGCTCCGAAGCTTCCTTAATTTCTTAAGGTTTTTTGGGGTAGTTTTTGGTGAAATGGCCATATTCATGACATGATCTACACTTGAAAGGGAGCTACTCATAGTCAACTTGTTGAATAAAATATCGGTCATCCAGGGTTAACTTGATGGCTTATGGAATTCCTTTTTCTAGGTCAACGTCAATGCAGATTCTTGCACAAGCAAACATTTGAGACTTTGGTTATGCTTTGTCAATGTATTTACCAATGGCGTCACCAATGTTTTTCAGAACATTTCCCCCAAATAATGAAGAGGATGGTGAGGAAGACGAACCCATACAGGAACTACAGAAGGAATATCAAATTCAGGATCGAATTCTAAGGTCCATCGATTGAGATACATGCCCCTGGTTCCGTTAAAGTATAGACTCTTTCTAAAAATTAAATCTACATCCTCTTTAAATTCAAAGAGAAAAGCATAATAACCTTTTCCACATAAGAAGTGATCGACACAGCCTGTGATTAAGGGTTGTTGGTTCCTAATGATCCAGGATTCCATTTGTCACGGGGAAGGCCAAAGGCCAATAAACTAGCTGACCAATCCTTTCTCATTGAAATTCAGGGCCTTACATCTCCCTGAAACTCAAGGGAGACGAACTTTGGGAACTTGGTTGAATTTCTTGACGAAATACTCCTGGGTAGGTTTGATCATTGAACGATTAGTTGATTCAAGTAAGCGCTTGAAAGCAACAACAAATGCAATGAAATCAAGAGAAGGAGTAGGCCCTCCTCCTGCCATGGCAATGGACCGAAAGAGTGGCGCAAGGATAGGGTTTGTAGATGCACAAAGTGTCACTGTTGTAATTTAGTGCTTGAATTTTATTTAATTTTTTTTTTGGATGTGGAAGTGGAGCAATATTATAATTTAATCATGAAATCTATTATGGATGTTAATGGTATAGAATTCCATCTTGTTGTTTATTATACTCAATATATTTAGAATTCATATCTAAGTTCAATGGGCCTATATGCATTTTAGGTAAACATATACTCAATATATTTAGAATTCATATCTAAGTTCAATGGGCCTATATGCATTTTAGGTAAACATTGGACATGTGATGCATAAGTGGATACATATTTGTAATTCTCATCATTTAATGATGGAGTCGTGTTATTTATTATTTTAATGAATGCTAATTAAATTTTCGTTATCAATATTATATTATGTATATTATAATTCAACATTTAGTTGTATATGAAAAATTCGACGAAATGTTGTTGGAAGCCAAATGCATTGACAACTTGTAAATCCAAGTGGTAAATTTATTTTTTTAATAAATACCTCAATGGCCAAAGGATGCAGGTTTGAACACTTTATAGGACAAATAACCCCTGTGCTATGATAACACACAAAAAGGATCGAGCGTAGTATTGAATATCGAAAAAGAAATACTATTTTCGAATATATGATGGATGATACATTGATATGCATGTCCTTTAATAGTTATGACTCTTCAATAAAGGGAACATATTTTTATTAATATTCATTAATAACTTTACTAAAAATCCTATTTATCCATTACATTGTAATTTACAATATAAAATTGATTTATATAAAGTAATTTTATATTTATTTATTGACTCTTGGGAATTTTGCTGGGGCATTTTTCAAACCAAAGGGCATGACATTTTGAAACTTTATTTTGATTGGCTTATTGTTTATATTGACGACATACTTGTATTTTCTTCCTCTATTGAACAACATTTCAAACATCTTAAGAAATTCATACAAGTTGTCAAAGAAGCAGGACTGGTTTTCTCAAAGAAAAAACTTGAAATTTTTAGAACTGAAGTCAAGTATCTTGGCCATATCATTCGGAATGGTGAATTAACCCTGCAAACCCATGCCGTTGAATTTGCTGATAAGTTTCCAGATAAAATTACTGACAAAGTCCAACTCCAAAGATTTCTTGGAAGCTTAAATTATATTAGTCGTTTTTATAAAGGATGTGCTCAGGATCATAAATTATTGAATGACAGGTTAAAGAAAGATCCAACGCCATGGACAGAAGAACATTCACAAGCTGTCAGAAATATTAAGTCCAAAGCAAAGACACTCCCATTGCTTTATATCTCTGACGATGATCTTCCTAAAATTGTTGAAACAGATGCCAACAATCTTGGTTGGGGAGTTGTCCTTAAACAAGTCAGAGAACAAGGAGGTAAGAAAAGAGAAGAAATAGTTCAGTTTTCTTCCAGACTCTGGCAAGCTAGTGAAAAGAATTATTCTGCCCTAGACAAAGAAATAAAAGCAGCTCTAAATGCTATTCATAAATTTGAAATATTTATTATATATAAGAAATTTCTACTAAGAATTGATGCTGCAACTATGAATAAAGTTCTTAACAAAGAAATAAGAACTCCCAGTGATGCCAAATTTGCTAGGTGGCAAGCCCTGTTTAGCAATTTTGATTTTTCCATAGAACATATTAAAGGCACCGCAAATTGTATCCTAGACTTTTTAAGCAGAGAGCACCTCCAACAGGTCTCTATGATTATCTCTGTCCAATTGAGAAATGGATCCGAAGTCTTCGCAACTATTCCAGATACATTGAGTTGGGAACAATACTCATCAAATTGGAAACCTCATTGGGAGTTAAGGAGTATGAAATTGTTATCTCCCATAAACCAATTCCATTGTCCAGGACTAGTCCCAGAAGTACGCAACAGGCAAAGTTCTAATGTCTTGATTCCTGTCATTTCAAGAAGTTCACAAAAGGTTGTTGAAGCACAAGATGCTCTCTCCATTATTTTTCATGACATAGATCTCATTTGGGATATCAGGAATAACCTAGGTTTTAAGCAACAATACTTTTTCCTCCAAAGACCTAGATTACTATGCCATTGGCCAGAAAGAAATCAAGCCCTATACTTCCCTGGCAGTGACTATGATTATTCTCATTACAAAACATTGTGGTGGGATTTCATACAGTAAGAAGACTTCTTGACACTTGTCAAATTTGGAAATGTTAACACTGCCACAACAGGAAGACCTCCAACTTGGCTTGCAAATTGGTGGAAAGATTTTGGTCTCAATAAAAGTGTAGTAGACCCAACAATTCTATCTTCTATATGCAACCTTTTATCTCCTCTGCAATATGTCCAAAGTCTTTTTCAAAATGGGCCAAATGATGGGGAAATTTTGTGTCATTTCATCTTCAACCATCTTCAATGGGTAACCAAGGCTAAAACCAGTGTACAAATGATAAATGGCCAACTTTTTATCATTCGAAAAATCTACAGCAAAATGTGGGACACTCTCAATTATGAAGAAAGATTCCATACTCACATTGAGAATGACTAAGTCTTGCCTATTCATGTCTTACTGGCCGACAGTGGCGTCAGTCGATTTTCGTGGATTTCCGTCATAAATCTCCACTTTGTGATGTTTCAAATAAAAGTATCTTAGAAACCTAGAGCACTTCTCTAGCTTTTGGCGTGGTTTGACCCGCATTTCTAAGATTCCTTAGATACATGGAAAGTAGATTTGAAATTTGGTCGGAAGGTTCTTGTATGATCGCTCCGCCAAATCTTAAAAGTAGATCTGATTCCAAGAGAATAGTAAAATGTCTTGTCTAAGAAATGATTCTCTTCTCCGAAATTTTGTATATAAGGAGATGAGAGGTTCATTTGAGGAGGAGTCGATTTGAGTCTGTAAGTCTGAGTCTTCTAAGCTCCCTTTCTTCGAGCTTTGTGTCTTTCATATAGGTTGCTTTGATAAGCCTGCGTGATTCTGGCTTGGCTAGCACAAACCTAAAGTGGCAGAAGCATTTAGTTTTAGTCTGTTTGTGTGTCTATTGTGAGAAAAGAGCAATATGTGCTCAAAGTCTATATATCCAGTCACTCTTTCTCTTTTAATATAAATCAGCTTCTGCATTTTATCTTTGAAAATTGTCTATTATCTTGTCTCTGTTTTATTCTCTATATATTTGCCTACTATTGCGATTTTCTGGAGTTCATTGGAGAGATTTACAAAAGTTCACTGAGGAGATTACCGGAAGTTCACTTAGGTCCTAAATAGCACCCGTGGTAAGTCCCACTAGGCAGGTGGCCGCTAAGGGCAATTAGGCGTTGGATTGTTTGAAGGTTCATACTGGGATCTTTCTTGGGTTCACATAGGAGGTTTTTTGGGTTCACGCTGAGATCGCAAAAGGAAGTAGTCGACAAAGGCAGAATTATGAGACGAGTTTTATTCAAGCTTCATTCTCTGCCGGAGGAAGCCTCTGAGTTACAAGTGGTATCCTAGTGTATGATGTAGACATTTAACTTAAGTTATTAAGTAATTATATATATATGTATATATATATATATATATATTGACTTTGCTAGTGTTTGATGTAGACATTTAATGTCCACCCTTTGTATTTAATGAACCCAAAAGGTTCATCATAAATACATTATTCGTTCTATGTCGCTACATAGAGGGGCAATGTTATGATGAAGGAGGCCACTACATATGGGTAGTAATAAGATGGGTAGACTACATTTAGAGAATTTATAATCAAGTTTGAAAATCTTTGTATAAGGGTCAATATAAGCATAAAATTGTCCATGGACAACACTATATAAATTGTTAATTTTGGATAAGAGATAGAGGTAGGGTATTTTTTCAAAAGGAATGTTTTAAAGCATAAAATAGGAATGTAAATTTGTTTTGATTTGGTCCTTCTATTATTATCGAGAATATTGGAGTGAATGCATTAAAGTTGGACTCACCAACCTACATGCACAAGCATCCTTTTTTTTTACTGTTGACCACATGAAGTGTTGGACTATTAATACTGAACATTGATGAAAATGAAGTTTTTATGTTTTCTCTTGAATATTACAATGCCATAATACAAAGTGTGGGGAATCAAACAGGGAACCCTGGAAAGACATTCATCCGGACATTGTGAAAAAAAATACATTAGTGAGCCCCCTTATCTCAAAGGATACTCCTACGGGGTGGTTCGATGACGCAACACTACACAGTGGAACTTTGAGTGGCGTAGGTGGATTGATCGGAATCAATAATAACTCTATTTATAGATGGACTCTCTGTTGCGGCCCAGGCACCAACACAAGGGCAGAACTTTTGGGTGCCTGGGCTACACTTCACTTAGCCTCCAGACTAAACATCGAAAACATTCATTTGATCGAAGACTCCAGAGTTATCATTGATTGGTTGAATCACCAAGGCAAGCTACAAACTATCACTCTCTTGGCCTGGAAAGATAGAATCAAATCTCTAAAATGCCACTTCAAGAAACTTTCTTTCTCACATTCCTCTCGAGAGTTCAACAAGGAAGCAGACCTGCTATCAAAGTCAGCATTACAGAGAAAAGTGGGTGTGCTCACATACAACCATTGGTTGGATGGACATGAGGGCCCCACTCTTTCATTCAAAAAATTTTAGGATCGGATGTTACAGTTTTGTCTGCAGATTTCATTATATTCTCAAAATTTTCTCTTAAGCTTCGCAACAACATCTTTTGTTTTTTCCGCATAATCCCACTTTTTCTCTTTTCTTAAGACTTGTAATAGATTCTAAATTTTTTCTCTTCATATCTTTGATCTCTCACCATCTATTTGGCTAGTAGAGCAATTGTAGACGATTGATATGCTGGCCATTGATTCCCACTGATGTAACTTGATGTGAGAACACATTATATTTTCAAATATAATTGAGTAATTTTTTTTGCTAGAAAAAAAAATAGGGAACCCTGTAACTTTACTAAATAGGCATGAAAGGATAGTTTCACCAACCCCCAAAACGACATGCATTAGAGTAGATTCAAACTAATTTTCTTAACTAGTAGGAGAGTTGTTGGGACCAACAAATTCTAAGTAGGGAGGATTGATCCTAAATGGAGTTTAGAGATTAATTAAATCCATGATGGGAGAAGTTGCATTGACAAGAGCTTATTCTATAATCAATGTCTAAGTATAATCACATAGTTTCATTTGCAAATCAAAGTATCAACATGCAATTTATTGTGAACACCCTTAATATATCCCAGTTGTAAGATCCAACAATATTGTTGTGTTACTTTAGAGTTTATCAGATGTGTCATGTTAACTTGGCACACCTCGTCAAAGATACACACATGTTTGACATGTACAAAGCTAAACCAATCATTAGCAAAGCCCAAGAATCATAATGGGTCACTATCTTGTATAATTATATAATCTTGATATGAACAAATAGAGATGTGCTTAGACTCCGTGGATACTATTATTTATTCATCTCCCTAATATTGTAATGGGTTTGGTGTTGGTAGTGATTAGATAGCCTATAGTGGATGGTATTTGTGTTCTAAAGATTTATGTTGTTCATACCATGTTGTATACACTTATTCCTTTTATGGAATCTCAAAGTTGATATTATGCCTAACTTATTGTTCAATTGTGTACATTGTAATAATAATTCATTTAGTTGTTTTGTTTGACTACTTAAATATTTACCTTGAAGCAACTTAGTGGCTATGTATATAAGTTAAGTTTCATGTAGTTGTTTTTGAGGTTGCACTCATTCCATTGGAAAACACTTTGGGATCAAATGTTGACCATGCCAATTTTGGAAACGGGTTAGTGATCAATTATGATCGAGTCAATGCATGGCCAAGTTTACCTTATTTTAGAAAATGGGGTAGCGATCATCCTCATTACTACACACAAAGATCATTGTTGGGGAGTGCCTTCATCACTGATTTGATCATAACTTCTTGTATAAATATGCATCAAAAGTACTTGTAAACCCTTCTTAGCGTAAGGAATACCATTGTGTGATTTGTGTATTTGCAAGATCAAGCTCCGCATTTGCTCCTACATATGAATCAAACCTACTACAATGCTCAATTTTGTACTTAATTTGTATCGATAAAACATCTTGTAACTTCAACAATTCCTTATGTTTGGATTTAATCTTATGATAATTGTTTGGTTTGGACTAATTGTTTATTGCTAGCCTTGCATACATAAACAATAAGTGACAATACTTTCTCACTCATTTTCCTAAGTGCTTATGTATCAATGCCATTATATGTTTACAATCTTAAATCTAAAAATTGTTAGTGCGTGCATTGTCTAAATCCCTTAAGCTTGTGAACTTCATTGTAACTACATCTTGTTTACACCAATATTTACATCAAGGTATCCATTGTGACAAGCCTATTACTTTATTTTAATGTGGGCCAAGTTATGTTGTTTGACCATTCTTCATAGAATTGAAGAATAATGCACATTCAAGGGTTTGATTACACTTGGACACTAATCAACCAAAAATTATTTGCAACATAAATTACTAAATACTTGCACTAGTCCCTTTGGTTTCAAATCTCTATGGTAATTACCATAAGAAATTGAGTTCAACCTTGTAGTAGTTAAGGTCCTACACCTTTTGGTCATGAAAGGCTTTGTATAGCATTATTTAGTCTTGATTGAAAGGCCTTACTTAAGCATAGGTCCCGAAAGTTGAAATATCAACGAGTGAATTAGATGGAAAAGGTCTTTAGTGAAGGTAAGGTTAACCTTGCCAATAAGATTACCATCAACCCTTCTAGAGAAAAGTTTGTCTTATGCCTACCTAATTTGTATTAACACTTTGAAATCTAAGTTTATGCTTTAGAGTATGCACTTGAAGTTGTTCTTTTGCAGCATGAACACTAGATCACATATCATTGTATATCCTTCAACCTTGTTGCTAGAAATTATCCAACTTATGATTGAGAGTTTTATGTAATCATTCAAGTTGTCAAACAATGGTGACATTACATATTCGGTGAGGAGAGAATTATACACACTAACCATAAGCCTTTATAGTTTGTGCAAACAAAAAACAAATTCTAAATCTTGCACTAGTTGAAATGGATGGCTTATCTACAAAAGTTCCATCCAATGACCAAGAATAAGTACAAAATATATTGCTTAAATTGACCACTAATGAGCACTCTTTTGAATGTTTTAGAGACATTAAGACTTCATACATAAGATTGGTGTAATTGGTATGATAATAATCTAGTTTTTGCACAAATATATTTAAATCTCCTCTAAGGTAACAACAACTTGGTTCACTTGCAGAACTTGTGTATTTTAAAAGAAGCTAATCATGCAATTTTCTATGTATGACATAGTATTCCAAGACCTTAACAAAGTTGTCTAAATACTTCTATTGGCTTCAACACCATGTTGACATGGGGAAATACATTAAAGGTAGTATTGTGTGTCATTACAAAATTGATCAACATGAAGCGAGGTCTATACACACTTTTGTTCATTCATTTGCAACCATGGGAATTTATTCCATAAATTGTGTCATAGGCCTACAAATAATGCAACAAAACCGTGATATAGTCTTAGCGATTGTATAATGGATTTTAGAGATGAAAATCCTAGCACAAAGATTCACTAAGCGTAAGACACCACAAAATTATTTTTCATGTGTGTTTGGGTCAATTTTGAGTTGCCCACGTCAATTATCTCTGATATAGGTTTCAAATTTATCTCCAACTTTTGGAAAACCCTCTAGAACCTAGACATAAGGCTACACATGCTCACAATCTTTATCCATAGATAAATGGGCAAACATAAATCGTGAACAAGACAATCATTCACCTATTGCCCATGTATAATCATTGATAAGTTGCACATATGATGATAATTTGAAATTCATTTAGCACAATTATGCCAAAGCTCAACATACACAACTGTACTAAATGTAGCCCAATTAAAGTTTGCTTTGGATTTCAACATGTGATTCCCTTGGGCATCCTTAATGTAGCTCCAACAAATGTATGAATTTCTACATTAACACATAAAGAAGCCTATGATGTAGTGTGCTTCACCAAGAAAATCTAGAATGTTCAACACCTAGTTGATGGCATTCTAAGACAAACCTTAAAGAAATGCAAACAATGTCATGCTAACATTCTACAAATTCTTAGCATATCCTTGCTCGATTCTCGTAAAATTATACACTTCACTGCAACATCTTGTTTATAACAATATTTCCATCATGTTATTCTCTCATGACAAGCATGTTACTTTTTTTCAACACAATCCAAGTTGTATTGTATGACTGTTCTTGACATTATTAATTAAATGATAACACAAAGTTAGGGGTTCAGTTTTGTACATACTCTAATAAAGTAGAACTTATCTTTGAAATAAATTACTTGAGACTTGCTCTAGTCAATTTGTTTTCAAATCTCTATGGTAATTTCCATAAGCAATTAAGGTCAACCTTGATTGAGCATCGACTTTATTTGATCTGGACTAAAAGGTATTACCTGAGCTTAGGTTTTGATAGGCAATCCCTAAGTAACTTAGCATGGAAAAATCACACTAGAGTGAAGGTAAAATTAAACCTGCCAACAAGATCATGATCAATCATTTTAATGAAATATTTGTCTTGCCTTGGTTAACCCAACAAGCCAATAGAGCCTCAATCTTGTGTTGGTCAATCCATCTAGTGAATAAAGTTTAAATCTTATGATATAAAATCCAACCAAGTAACAAGGTTGAAATCTTATCCTAGTCAATCCAACAAGGGAACAAGGTCAAGATCTTGCATTGTTCAATCCAACAAATAAATAAGACCTTCACCATACACTGATCAATACAACTAGACATAAGGTCTTGTTCTTGAACTTATCAATCCAACTAGTCAATAAGGTTTTGATCTTGCACCAATAAATCCAACCAACAAATAAGGTCCTAATCTCATGTCTGTCAATCTAGCATCAACAAGATCTTAGACCGAGAATTGTATACCTATTGAAAACTTCCAAATTAATTAGTCTTTTAATAAAAAATATGCAATGTGTCGTGTCCATAAATTAAAATCCATAATTTAATATTATAACCTTCGCACATGTCATTGTGCATACATTAGTCATTATAGTCATTAGAGGGCAAGCATTATGCACCATGCACTAAGCCAATGATTGGCTTAGTGCATGGTTCCCCAGGTAAATGAGAAGTACGTGGGTCAATTGATGCAGGTTGCAGGTTTTCATGTTGGATGATGATCACATTAACTTGCATCCATCCATCCGACTTCTGACTGACCATTTTTCGGCGATCACGACATTGATTTTAGACTGCGCTCGACTTACATCCACTAACATATAATAATGTATATCTTTAAATGTGGGTGGTGTGCTTCTTGATTTATGGTTGGCCTCAACAAATTTAGGCCACCGAGATTGTGTCCAGATGGCCACTTTAATTACCCTATACCCAGTTGGATTCGAAGTACATGCACGATCCTTGTTCTGTGTAATTGCTTTAATTTGTTTTACCAACCATTTTTACATGTGTGATCCTTGTTCTCTTCAATTCATTTTTACCAACCATTTTTAATTCGTTTTAACAACCATTTTTACATGCACGATTTGTTTTACCAACCGGCTTTTTCATGCAAGTAAAACAAGGATTAAGGTTAATTCAGGAGATAAATTCTTACCAGGAGAAGAATAACTAGAGCGTTTACTAGGAGAAGAATAACCAGAGCATTTACCAAGAGAAAAGGGACCCAAAGCATAAGCAGCCCAGCTCTATCAAGGAGAAATTTGGCTCAATCTTCGCCAGAAGCAGTAGCCGAGTTCGATCTCCCACCTAAGCAACCAGGAGCTCTATCAACACAAAAACTAGTAAACATTTTTATTCTCTCCCAAAATTTGATGAATTATTGTTGTTTGAGAATAAATATAATTAAAATGTGGCGAAAGATCTTTAGAGGGAAAACCTATAGAAAATTATTGCAAATTTCCCTCCACGTTTCTTCGCTACAGTCAATGTTTTCCCCCATGACAGAGCTCTACCGCATGATTATGGAGACAAGCTAAAGGTGAGGCATTCTTACTAAATACTATTTACTTTGGAAGACGAATTAAGGTACCAAAGTCCATAGGATTTTTGGTTGCGTTGCTCCATTGCAGATACAAACCAGTTGCGACCGCTTTCTTCGCATCTACATGCGAACCAGGATCAACTGCATGTTCGATAAAAAGGGTAGGGTTTATATAGGCACATATAATTAGGGTTTGGGAAATATGAATGAATAAATATAATTATAGTGCAGTGTGATTTTCTGCTAAGTTTAGTGATGTTGAATTAAGTAGTAATGTTTTGACTAGTTTTAGGAAAAAATTAATACAATATTTTTTTGTTTTAAGGGTGCCTAATAAACCTTGTTATTAGGCACTAAAGATTCATATATATGTAAATTTTCGAGTAAAAATGAATACATCACCGAGGAGCCTTTAAGAATGGGATGTAGACAATTCAATTCCTGTGTATATTCCTTTCGGCTTACATCCGTCAGTGGAATTAGATGGGGACAATCCATGGGTAACTAACACAACCACCAAATTCCAAACTAGTAGCTACACTTTCTCTCACTATTTCATTTATGTTCATTAAATTAGTTTGATTCAATAATTACCCTCAAAAGACCTTTAGAACATGTTAAATGTTACTTGACCGTAGAATATATATATATATATATATATATATATATATATATATATATAAAGAGTTTTGATATATATATATATAAAGAGTTTTGATATATATATATAAAGAGTTTTGACCAAGATCCCGTCCTATCCTAAGGATCCCTGTCCTAAGGATCTCTTGGCTTCACGACATAAATCAACTCTTTCTCTCTGAGATAACTGTAACAGAAGCTTAAACCAATGTCGTGAAGCAGACTTAATTATTGGCAAACTTTTTTATTCTCTCCCAAAATTTGAAGAGTAACATAGTTTCTTGCATTTGTTTTGATGAGTAACTTAGTTTCTCACACAAATGAATGCATTTATACATGCCAAAACAGAAAGAGTTTTAACCAGAAAGCTTCAATTTAAATCAATGTCCAGCAAATCAAATTGACAAGTAACATAGTTTCTTATGCAAAAGTACCTCCTAAAATGGAAAGAGTTATTGCCAGAAATGTTCAAATTAAATTAATCTTTAGGAATTTTGTGTCAACCAAGTCAAATTTAATTGAGAGTAACGAAACAAGTTTAAAAGTTCATGGTTGAGAGGTGCAGAGTTAATGAATCAAAGTTAAAAATATATTTTTAAAGATTAAGAATTAATAATAAAAAATTAGAATTTAATCTTAAAGTTAAATATTTATGAGATTGAATTTTAATAATTATGATTGCCGCTTGAAAATAAGGGTGAAAGATTGTGAACTTATCCAATGCTAATTTTTTTTTTTATAAAAATCCGAAATACAAATGCATGAAAGAGATGAAGTTGCCAAGATTGAAAGCATTTGACTCCAACTACAAACAAACTTTTGCTTATTATTTATTACTTTTGGAAAACTTAGTTTAAGTTATAACGAGAAATAAACCTAGACCCAAACTCTCCTAAACGATAGACCCAAGTACCAGATCAAATTTGAAATTTAGATTGAATTGATATTGAAGCAAAATACACAACATTCAATGTTGAAAAAAAAATAAAAAAACTTTTGTACCCAGCTTGTCCTCATCCCAACAATTATTCAATTGAAAATAAAACACTTGGAAAAGGAGTGAGGTGTGCCTAACACGTCATGATTAAGAGTATACAATATATTGTTAGATTTTTTAATGTCTTAATTTTTTGGATGTTGAAGAGTAACAATGTTCATATTGAATAACCTTTATTTTGGGTAGAATTCTCCCATGAGAGTTATGAATAGACTTTCCACACTCATCTTGAATAGACTTTCCACACTCATCTTCTCCCCTGATCTTGCTCTACAAGATTGGATGTGCCTGCTTGGAGTATTTAATGCCTTATTTCACCTCATCTTTTGTCATTACTTCATTTTATCAAAGTATGTATGGCAACTTTAGTGTCTAACACATTTTGTTAAGTGTTGGCTTCGTACTTTAATGGTTTTAATGGTGGAGATGGCTTATTTTAGATGGTTGCAAAAACAAACTGAAGGGGTTATAGGTCTTTCTATGAAGTTAGGAAAGTAAGTCTTTAGTTTGAAAAAAAGAAAACTAAGTATTTAATTAAATACATAAATACATTATGAGTTTTGCAGGTGATAATGATTTTTTTTTTTTTTTTTACTTTATTGGTAGACTAGTTTATGATATTAAATATTTTTATTTTACATTTTGCATTTTTCTTAACAGTTTTTTATGGAGACTCAAGTGGAAGAGTTGAATTTCAAAATAGTTAAACGACCAGGTTTACATTCTCTTCATCATTGCATGATTGGTAATTGCAAAAATAAGTATGTAGTTACTACAGTTGATGCATTGAATAAACACCGTCAAAAAATTCGTCAACTTGGTCCAATTCCACCACGTCAAAAGAGTTGACCACGTGATCATGATTCTCATTGGCCAAAAAAGGATCCTAAGGCAGTTCAAAAGAACAATGAATTAAGAAGCTTTCACCTTGAAGTTCGCATGGAAATAGCTCTAAAAAACTTAAAAAGGCGTTTACTAGAACAAGAGATACATAAAGAGGTATGTGCATATTAAAGTTTCATATTTTGCTTTCATTTTATCCAATTTTATAAATAAGTTTTTGTGTTAACTTTTTCCATATATGTTTTTCTTAATAGAATGTGAGTCATGAACATGAGTTAAGTATTGAGGCCCTAGAGAGAATTTTTGGTCACTTAGATGTATATAAATCAAATGAAACAAAGAGATAAGAAGATACATTGAGAAGGATTGAAATTAAAAAAATGTTCAATGAGTTAAGTGGTTCTAAGGAAAGTTCATCTTCAACTACAGAGAATGCTAATTTCAATGAAGTAAGTAAAATAGTAATTTTATACCATATTTTTATATCAAATTTGTTATGTTTTAAACATTATAGTGTTGTCATGACTTGTATATTTGTAGTGTTGACATGACTTATGCATGCATATTATATAAGATTTTGCAGAAGAAGATGAGCAAAATTCTGAAAAAAGAACAAGAAATAGATAAAATGTTGAATGGATTGAATGTATGCTATGAACGTTCATGTTCTAATGTGGAGGACACAAGTAATGTTGATGTAAGTATATTGGAAGATCATTTTCAAGGTGATCCAAGAGTAGATGAGACATATGATATACCTCATATACATATCACTCCTATTTCTAAAGCTGTGAGTATATATTATTTATATGTTTTAAAAAAATTATTCCAATTTTGTAGTGTTGAAACAACTAAATTCTTGAAATTTATTGCTTAAATACTAATATATTATTTTGTATTGTATAGGTAAATGCAGAAAATGAAACTAGAAAACCACAAGAAAGATCCATGATAAAACACACAAAGCTTACTCCTAAAAATCTAAGTCAAGTTGGATTTAGGAATTGAGTAGCTTGGTTGAGCCATATGCAATCCACCACATTGTTAGGCGAAAGCCTATTAGAATACTTGCTATCCATGGAAATAAGGAATGTAAAAAGTAGCATCATTAATAGTAAATGATTGTTTACAATGGAATTTTAAATTGTATTGTTTTATAACTAGTTTAGATCTTTACACTATGTGTTTATGATTAATTATTATATTTTTACCCAATTTGCTTTTCAATTTAAAAATAAATAAATGAGTCAATATTTTTGGACCGTTTTAGGTGAGATTATTTTAACATTTTATCATTATTTATAATTATTTATCCTAAATGAAATATGTTAAAATTCTTTGTTTTTTGTGTTTAAATCTATGAAATATTTTTTTTAATTTAGATCGTATTCAAATATTGCATATTTCTCTCATTTTAGTTTAGTTTTGATTATTCTTTATGTGGAATTTAAATGAAAAGTAATATTTGTTATGTCATTTTTGGAATTATAAGTGTGTCTAAAGTTTGAGCATTTCGGGTGGACTCTCCACCCATCATCAAGGACTCTTAAAACAAGAATGAAAATTAATAGTCTTTAGCCTTTATTTATGCTCATTTTCACATTTCTTATTCATTCTTATTAAAATAAATAAGGTTATTTGTCTTCTTTCTTATTAAAATATATAGGGTTATTCAAATTAAAAAATCTTTTAAACAATCTTCTAGACACACATATATCTAAAATAAAATTTATATACATATAAAAATAATAAAATTCATATACATATTAATATGATACACTTGATAAAGTCATGGAATAAATATATACTAGGAATAATAAAAATCATATACATATTAAAAATAATAAAATTTATGTAATAACAATAATAAATGCCCTACTAGCCCAAGGGTTACTTCAAGTGATTTTGAGGGCCTGTAATTTACTAACAAAATACAATTGCTAAAGAATAAACAACTTTGTTATTCATTTTCTATGTTTTGATTTCTATTTTCTTTCCATAAAATTAAATTTCTTATGACGTAGTTCTTGAAAAAATTACAAATACTATTACTAATTACAATGTTCAAATGATTTAGATATTACTCTATAATAAAGAAATTAAAGGTCGTGGGTGCGGCGTAGTGGTAAGGTCGGTCATGTAATGACGGTCAGGTCTCGGGTTCAAACCCGAACATGGCCGTTGCTCGCTGCCTAATTAACCGTTCTGAGCCAAGCTCACCACCTTTTAAAAATTGGCAGAGGAGGGAGCACAAAAATGGCGGACACTGAGGTTCTAGGGTTTTGAGTTTGCGACTCGTCTGAGAGGCCATGGCGGCGCCAGGGGGTGGGGGCTCGGCCCCTCCTCCGCCGAATCTGTGCAAAGAGGCCTTTGCAAGGCTGGTTACGAGCTGTGGGAA
>WSFP011475490.1:0-17046 GCA_009831015.1 Picea engelmannii
TGTACATACATCTTGTGTTACTTGCGTTCCTTGTGGTGATGACTTGTTGATGATATATTGTTGATATATGTTCACATCTAACTGGTTATAAATGAAAACAATGGATAATGAGTAAATATTGAATATTAACTAAAGTGTTTTGTGTAAGAGGGAAGTTTTGGGAAAAAGAGCCCCACACTCATTCACCCCCCCGCCCCCTCTAAGTGTGGTAGGTGTGTCCAACATTATGAACTTCCTTGGGTGTTGCAAGTATTTAGTGTCATAAAGGAGAACCAAGTCTCCTACTTTGAAGCTCTTCTTCTTAATATGTCTTTCATGTCAAGATTTATCCTTTGCTTTCTGTACCACTTGATAGAAATCAACCATAATTTTGTCTTCTTCTAATTCCATGAGTTGAGCTAATATTTCATGGGGTGTGCCTCTTTATGTCATGTATGTAATAACTGCAATGCACAAACTTGGTATCAAATAATCCAAGGGAACTACTACTTCATGTCCATACACCAATCTAAAAGGTGTTTTCCCTGTTAGCTTCTTTCATGTAGTTCTATAATCCCATAACATTGTCAGTACCTTCAATTCCTAGTGATCCCCGTTTAAATTTCAAATCTTGGTCAAGGCATTATCCAATATATTTTTAAACGTTTCCACTATTCCATTCGCTTGAGGATGATAAGGAGTGCTCTTATGATGATGTATCTCAAATTATTCTAGCATTGCCTGGATTGTACCGTTGATGAAGTAAGTTCTCTGATCACTCATCAAAATTCTTGGACATCCAAACCTTGTAACTCAATGTTCAAATAAAAATCACGCTGCATTCTCTGCACTACAATCCTTCACTATTGTTGCCTCAACCCATCTAGTCACGTATTCTGTCACTATAATAATATATCTATCTCTTGACCTTCTTGATGGTGGATTAATTGGACCTACAAAGTCTACTACCCACTTTTCAAACACTTGCAAAGTTACCCGAGGTCTTAATGGCATCTCATCACTCCTATATGGCTTTCCCACTCTCTGAAAGACATCACAATTCTAACAATACTCATTTGAATACTTGTGAACTGTTGGCCACCATAATCCTACGTGTAATACATTTTGCACATTGGCTTTCCCTGCATAGTGTCCTCTAACAATCCCTTCATGTGTTTCTGATAAAATTATATGCCTTTCATGCTCCATAACACATCTCCTCAAAATGTTTTCTGCTCCAATCTTGTATAAATAACCTACAATCAATTGGTAGTCTGCAGATCTGACTACCAAATTTTTCTTCTTCGCAGTATTAAATTCCTTTGGTGCAAATCATGTACTCAAAAGCTCAATAATGTCAGCAAAATGTTCATCAGCTATCTGTACCGAAACCAATTGTGCATATGGGAAGTTTTCTTCCAATTTATTGGGTTGTTCTCCATTAGTTATCGTGGATAAGTAATTTGTCCATGCATTCAATCTTCCAGGATCCACCACAACTTCAAAGTCAAATTCTTAGAACAAAATTATCCATTTGCAAATTCTTCCACCAACACTAGCTTATTGACTAAATATATAAGACCATAATGATATGTAAACATCTTTAAATGTTTCCCTAACAAGTATTGTCTATATTTCTGCAATGCATACACTATAGCTAATCCTTCCCTTTATGTAGTATTGTAGTTCTATTCTGAATCTGATAACTTCCTTGTTGCAAATGCTATAGGTTAATCTATATCACCTTCTCCTGGATATGTCAATATTTCTCCTAATTCTATTGTAGATGCATCCACATGCACATGAAATTATTCTTCCCAGTCTGGAAACATTAAAATTGGTGAAGTAACAATATTCTCCTTCAAAATATCCAAACTCTGTTGGAATTCATCATTCCATTGATACTTAGTGTCCTTCTTCAAAAATTTCTTGATCGATGAAGTAATCTATGCATATCCCCTTATAAAATTCTTGTAATATTATGTATGACCAAGTGTACACTTCAACTAGTGCACTAACTTAGGCAGTGGTAAATTCACCATGAAAACAATTTTAGTAGGATCCACCATCTGACCCTCTTTACACAGCAGATTCCCTAATGAAATACCAAAAGATGCGTTGAAAATGTGTTTCTTAATATTTAATGAAATATGACACTGTCTACACCTATCTAACATCAATATTAACACTTGCACATGATCCTTCAATAAAATAAATGTTGTTCAATCATCTAAGTAAACCTTTGAAAACTTGTGAATAAATTCCTTAAAGGAAGCTACTACTACCCTTGAACAAATTACAGGTGCGTTCTTCAAACCAAATGGCATAAGTGTATACTAAAATGATCTACATTCTATAGAAAATGTTGTCGTGTGTCTATCTTCTCGTGCTATCCTGATCTAATGATATCCTGAAAACCCATATATAAAGGAATAAGCTTCTTGACCCCTTACATTTTCCAAAACTTCCTCTGTAAAAGGAGTAGGAAAAGGATCATGTAGGCAAGCATCATTCAATTTTATCAAATCTACACAAATCCCGATCCCTCCTTGCTTCTTCTCCTACACCACCATAGGACTTATCCATTATGATTCTTCCACAGATTCTATGACACCAACCTCTAACATCTTGTCAATTTTTGCCTTCACCTTCTGCTTATATACTCGATTTAATCTGTAAGGTCTATGTCTTACAGGTTTGTCTTCTGGCTTCAAAGGGATATTCATCTCTCCTGGTTCTCCTACTAATCCATTCATCTAGGAAAGTGTCACTGGAAACAAATCATTGTACTCACGCAATAATTATGTGATTCTTTCTACTATTTTATTATCCTAATAATCTTCAATGCTTGCAATCTTTGGGTGTTTTGCAGTTCCAATGTTTACCTTCTTCATATTTAAAGGCATAGCATAATATTTTGAATCTAGATTTAGACCTTCTACTTCCTTTTCTCTTTCAATTTATGGGATCTAGATATTGCATCAGTTTTCTTCTTCTACGACCATATAACAAGGTAGAAACAATCAAATTGTCTGTTTCTTCTGATATGCTATCACGATATCCAATTCGGGTTCTTAAAAAATTCCTATCTCTGACCACCTTCAATTTTGTATCTATCTCTTGGCTTTCATGATAAAAGGCAAATGTAACCACAAAATTCTATTGTATCTCTTCCCAGTTTGCAGTTTCCTTGCATTGTTCTTGGTTTGTGTACCAATTCTTTGGAATTCCTTCTAATGTATGAATAAAATGGTGTGGACTTTCTTTTGGTGGTAATAATATCCATTGAACCATGAACCTATCTACATGTTCTCTAGGTTGTCCAAATCCATCATATTTCTCCAAAAAATTGTTCTTCTTCTTTGCGCCAAATCTAATGTGAAATAACCTTTTTCACTGGAACTAGTTGTTGATATTCTCTTTGTGTGTACCCCACCAATGGGCAGGAGCAGATTTCAAATAAATATCTAATACCAATAATCTTTTATTTTCTACTACTTCTAATTCAAACTTCATTAAAAATTCTTCTAAGTCATTTAGACCATAAAACATAGGAGGCTCTCTTACCTCTGAACCAATCCATCTTAGTGCATGCATCATTCTGGCACATCTTCTGGTGGATAAGTCATGTAGTCGTTCCTTCCATTTCTATAGTCCTATGTGATATTTTGAAGCACAAGAACTAATACTCCTCCAAATCAACATCCCATTTGTAGTTGGGTTGATATAATCATCTTCGCACGCAGTAGTCATATACAGTTGATTTACATCCTCGGTAATAAAACATTTCGTCGCAAGTTCCACATAGCTTCTTCCTTCTAAGGGATCCAATGATACAATAACTATGTACTCCCTTGATTCAAATATCATCTTCCTAGTATTTAAGTTAATAATAGTTTGGTTATCAAAATCTCAATCCAGACCCAACAATGCTGGATATGGCGAAGTATTATCTACTGTGTCAATGACCTCAAAGTATGCCATGGTATGCACTCCATCTATATCTATCGGAATCCCTTTCAATCTTCCAATTGGAAAAACTCTACCGATTTGATAACTTTAACTGAATAGGTGAATACCCCAATGTTGGTTCTCCCATAGCTTACCATGTCTTGTTTGGTAGAATGTTTAATTTAGACCCTAGGTCTAGTATAATATCCCCCATATTGAAATCTCCAATTTTTTCATTCAACCTCAATTCTTGGCTTGTTCTTCTCTTCTTACAGACCTAATTCATTTCATTTACTCCTTTTTCCCCATAATTACACTTTTCTAACAAACTTTGCAGTACTTGTAAATAATTTTTACCATTCAACAATTCTACACATGACCCCAAAACGTTTCTTAAGATACTTGATTTATCTAAAGGATTCTCTTTGTTGGTATGATCAAATAAGGGATACATGTCATACACTAGTACCTCATCTACTAGCTTGGTTCTTGAAGTAGATGAAAAGTTTTCTTTTATAATCTCTTGTCTAGCCTCTTTGAATGTCTCTATCTCTTTATGCACATCAAACCTCTATTCATGCACTATATTCTTGCTAACCCACTAGTACTGGTACTGATCCTAATCCTTCTTTTCTACATCTTCTCCTATCTTGGATCCAACTCTAGTAAATATGTTGATATTTTTCACATCCTATTCTTTGTTTTCTACAACAATACATTATACATTATGATTGTTCTGGTTCCTCTTGTCGTATATGTTCACCAAAAGTGTCAAAATGTCTTTTGTCTCAAGGTTTGTTGCACAAAATTACATACATGTCGTAGGTGGATGTGGACAATTTCTTACATAGTGCCCTGGTTTCTGATAGTTATGACAAACTACAAGTCCTCTACCTCCTCCAAAGCCTCTTTCTCCTCGTCCTCCTCCTCTAAAGCCTCCTCTGTTTCCTTGTTTATCTTTGTGTAGTGTATTGTATTGAGGTCCCTAATTGTATTATGGCTACACATTATTGTACTATCATGGCACTACATACTGTTGCACATTTTTATACTGCGATGGTGCTCCAAACTATTGTGTATTATTGCACTGTGGTTGTGCCTGAAATTGTTGCATGATATTATACTGCGGATTTTGTGCATTATTCTACTGCGGTTTTTTTGCAGGTTGTGTTGTCATGAAATCATCTCGCACCCTATCTGTATATGATTTCCTCTCCTTCATTATGTCCAAGGTTCTACATTCCCTGTCTTCATGTCCAACTGACTTGCAAAAATTGCAAAATGTACTCTGTGGTATTGTCTGATACTTCTGCATCATGGAAAAATGATAGGGATCATGCCCATTTTTTTTTTATATCTCACACCATGGTCCTACTGATGATAAAGGATTTAGCATCCATATTATGATATAATGCGCAAAGGTTGGACACTCGGTTTTATGATGACATTCTGTTATGCAAAATGTGCACTAGACATCTTCCCTCTTTTCCTTTCCCTTATTATGGTTTAACTGAAATGTTAAATTCTTCAGGTATACTCTCGTCTCTTCCACAACTGTATTTGTATGCTTATATTGATTATCCTCTAACTACAATCTTGATTGCAAGGCCTCAACTTGGGTTTCGAACTTTTTTTGTCTCAAAGGATACTTCAAATGTGCTAATAAAGAGTTAACAAATAAATGTCTACGTTGCATATTAGTAATAAGGTACTTAAACTTAACTTTTATCCTCTTAAACTTCTGGTCCACCTCCCAGACTGATTCTCCTAGCTTCTTATTAATCTCTATCATTTGATTCATGAACTGATCCTATGAACTGGGTTTCTGAAATTCATTTATTAATTGCCTCTTTACCTCTACAACAATTGTAGGCGCTCCTGTTGGATTATTTACTATGAAACCCATGTACTAGTCTAATGCATGGTATCTGAGTGTAATTTCCAACTACGCAACCTTTTTATATTCATCTGTAATTTAATTATCTTATGAAATATTCTCCCAGATAAACAAATGCTTCTCTGGGTCCTTTGACCCTTCTCCTCAGAACTCTTGCATACTAATAGTTGGATCTTGTCTTGCCATTGTGAAGTTTGTTGTACTACCACCTCCGTGTGGTTTATATACTTGACTGGTACTTGTTGAACTTACACTTAGTCTTGATCTTCCACTAGAACCACATTGTTTAAAAATCCTTCTACCACTAATCACTTGATGGTTAACCTCTTTTTCTTCTTTGTATGTATTAATCACACATGGGGTTGTGGGCTCCACACTAATTCAAATATGGAATGGAGAGACTTCTTCTGCGCCAGACCCCTGACCTCTGGTTTTCCTCTCACATGTAGAGTGCAATATTTCCTCAATATTACATGTCGCACACAGATCCTCTACCTCTTCCTCATCATTTTCCAATCCCTCTCGCTCAGCTACTTCCCTCTTTTTCTTATTGATATTATACTGGTAGGATCGTCTGCTATGCGTCATTCCTACTTTCCTTATTATATCCCTGGCATGTTCCTCATCCATCATTATGGGATCCATTTCTTCCTTCTTATGGCCTCTGTCTAGAGCCCTCTTGATACCTCATATATTCCTTAGTGCTTCCCCCAACTCCCCCATGCGCGAAAAGTGATTTAGTTGTTTGATTCTATGGTCATCATGTCTTTATAATGCAATACGATCTTTATCGACATGTAAAGAGACCTGATGTACCTTGCTCTTGGTCGTTTCAAGAAATACCACCCTGTAAGAGTATATGAATTTACTATATCAACTGCAAAGTTAGTAATAAACCCTACAGTTATATTGTCTAACCAAAAATCTATTGTGTGCATGAATTTATTATTAACCCTTTCCAATCGCGCAATGTTCTCAACAGTCCACTCTACTAGTCTTATCTGATTAGTCAGATGAGCATCCTTTAAACTCAATATCCACTATTGTAATAACTCTGGAATATAACATAAATATGCTTCATGCAAGTCAATAAACACATACCTCTGCAGATACTAGTATGATGTATACCTGGAGCTTTTATTATATTTATGCACAAACTTGTTGACTAAAATTTGGTCACCTATATGTTCTTGCTCCTAGAATAAAAAAAAAT
Organism: Picea engelmannii; assembly: GCA_009831015.1. Lineage (NCBI taxonomy): Eukaryota > Viridiplantae > Streptophyta > Pinopsida > Pinales > Pinaceae > Picea > Picea engelmannii. The sequence continues at coordinate 7,041 of WSFP011475490.1, forward strand.
GATATTTGAATATGAATATTTTTGAACTATTATATTTTCGTCTCATCTTCACCATACATTTCGCGGAATCAAAATAGGAGTCTCCATGACCAAGATATGCATACTTCTGTCCAGAAGTCTAATGGAGGTGTTACAATAAGAAATATGAAAAATGTTCTAAGTGACATGTTCTCTCCTCTCCTTTCCATTCAACTCTATTCATTCTCTCATTCTATATGTATTAATTTTTCATTGTCTCATTACTTTCATATTCCCCTTACCATTTTCCACACTTAACCATTTTTCCTTATTCCTTTCCACATTCATAAATTTCATGTAATTCCTTTTATTTCCCATATATTTCTTTTCATTTTTCATATATTCCATATTTCACGTGATCCATTTTATACTTTCCATACTTAGTCTTATTTACTATGGATTACCAAGGGTTCATGGGTTAATACACAAAAATATTTTTACTACTCTTTTCTATGCAACTCCTCCAACACTTAGCCAAATATATGAGTTTATGCATTTCTTACTATGTCTTACTGGAGGTTCGCTTCACGTAACGCAAAAAACTCGTCATATTATTTTAATAAAATTTGAGGAACATCTCCAAGTGACACATAGCACTTTATTAACCAATGAGATACATCCACATGGAAGTTAATGGATGGTGCCACATGGAATCTAATTAATGGAGACATGTGGCAGCATACAATAAGTGACATGTGTGATTTTATTGGATGAAATATGGCATATTTTTGGCATACCAAGTGATGACATGTGGTAACATTTAGTTGGGTGACTCATCATTGTTGACTAGGGCATATTGGTTGTTGACTAGGCATGCAAAATTATTATTATATTCAACAATTTTCCAAGGGTCGAATCCTCCAAGATCCATAGTCTCCTCTCTTATTTATTTCTTGTCAAGTGTATGTTACAATTAACATTATATACCACTAAGAATCTTTTATTCCCATACATGTGGGATATGAATAATGAATAAAATCCTAAATTCAACAAATGATGTCAAAATTAAATCAAGGGAACACATTTACCAATCAAACTTGATCGACGATGGCTGAGTCACGATCTTGCAAAGGCTATATCTTGAGTTCCCAACCTCCATTTGCAAAAAAAAATTATACTGTTGGAAAGGTATTTCGACATAGAAGATGGTGGTATAGGTTTCAAGTGATGAAATTTAATAATTTTTTCTTAAAAATTAAAATATTAGTCAGTTGCATTTGTTTTAATGGGCTTGCGTGACAACTCAACTTCAAGAGCTCATATCTTGAGATCAAGGTGACATCTTTGAGAAAATTTTATATCATTGGAAAGCTGAGACGATAAAGAGAAAATTAGAATTGGTTTACATGGATAAAAATTTGATTTTCACTTCCATAAAATTAAATTACAGTCGTCCTCTTTTAGTGGAAAATTAATTAAATTTCAAAAAATAAAAGTTTAATTAAAACTTTTATTAAAAAAATGAGAGGGACCCACTTTCAATATAATTTTATTAATGATGTGAATTCATTAATGATGAATTAATTAAAGGAAATTTTTCAAGAAGAAACTTCTACCTATATTTCTAGAAGGGAGAAACCCTAATTGCTCAAGTAGTTAGAAAATCTCATCTTAAAAATAGAAGAGAGGCTTAATCAAAGGTTGAATAATCAATATTGTCAGAGGGAAAAGAAAAAAGATAAGAGGAAGAATAAGGTAGATCCATGGATACACAATCAAGATTCTAATCACAACAAAAAAAATCCATATTCTCCATTTTTTTTAATATATTCTTCTACACCACTTCTCATAGTTTTATGGTTGAATCTCAAAGTTGGGCACAATGATGAGTTATTGAGTGTTATTCTTATATTCTTATAATATATTTTATTATATGATCATGGAGTATTTGTAGCCACATGTATGTCTCTCAAATATTTTGTAATGAAGAACACCTTTCATGAATAAAACTCCACAAAGAATTGCTTCGGGGTTGATCTTGACTATATCTTGTGACTTTGAGTTTTAAGTATGAGGTATTTGAGGTTGACCTATCAAATTATCTTTTGATCTTGATTCCAGTACTCTTTTAAAACTCTTTGAGATGATCAAATCATTCTCTCTTATGAAGAATATATGGATGTATTTATATGTTATTAAGAAGATTGTGTGTGATGTTGATCACAATTTAATTTTGATGTTGAAGCCCTCCTTCAAGATTTTCTGATTAAAAGACTTTTGCTGCACATAAATATCATATTGAGTTATTGAAGAACCATTTTAATATAAATCCAAGCACTAAATTTTTGGGTTTTTCTTCCTAGCACTCCCCCTAATCCAAGATATTCAAAGATATGCCTTTTAGCCAAAGAGGAGAACCACCTCTATAAAAATGAAGGGGGACTAAGGTCCCCATGAGGTTTTTGTTTTGGTCCTGACAGATTCAAGCGTCAACATTTTTGGCGACCATACTGGGGAATGATTTATTTTCAAGATATTTGAGGAACCAAAAATATCCACGGCTCAAAGTTTCAAGAAGAATATTGAAGAAAATGGCTGCTTATTTTAAGCATGGCTCACCTTTTTTGTAATTTCAAAAAGAAACGAGAAACATCAAAGATTCGGGAGAATGGAATCCCTAGAAACTCCATTGAAAAAATTCAAAATGAAGGGTTTCATTCATGTCATAATTCTTATTTATATTCTTCATCGGTCCCATCAATGGCTTTGCAAGATTCGACAAAATGGAGAAATACTCAAATAACGAGGCGATTTCATAATACCTCTTTAAATCTACCAGAAATAGACTTTCAAATGCCCAATATTCCTATTGAAATTTTTTCTACATTCTTTGGGGATGCTTCAAAAGATGAAGAGAAACACTTCATTAATTTTAAAAGTACATGTTGTGATTTCAACCTCACTGAAGACAATGTTACATGTAGATTATTCCTACAAACTCTACGAGAGGATTCTCTGGAATGGCATAGTTCATTAATTCCTAACTCCATTACTATCTGGGATGTGTTAGAAGATTCATTTGCAGAAAAATTTATCCCAAAGGTGCTTTCATATGTTTTTGTTGATGTTTTAAATGTTGTTTCCTAGCCACCCTCTCCCACATGGAAACAAAAGGATAAAATCAATGATTCAGAAGAAGAACATCATGAAACATTGCAAGACTTTTCTAAATCAAATCTTGTTGCTGAGAATGAAGGAAAGAATTACAAAGACCAAGAAAATGATATCAACATCTCATATACTCTGTATGAGGAAGAAATTAAAGAGTCTCCACCAAATATGCAAGAATAATTCAACCAAAATAAAGAAGAATTTGTGGAAGAAAACAATTTTGAGAATAAATAAGATAGCCATTGCATAGAAGAATAACATTGTGAAGACATCACCAATGAAACAATAATCTTGAATGTGGAAAAAGAAGAAAAAAATATTTTTTTCAAGAAATAAATCTCTCATTTGATTAAAGAGAGAAACACTCTGGGGCAGCCAATAGTAGATTATATTGAATATTGGTTCGAAAGTATTGTCATCCTTCCAACACAAACAAGTCTTCTGCACACATTGCTCGATCCCATTGTGGTACATTTTGGGCATGGTCCTGATTTATTGGTAGTGATTCCAATCTTTTTCTTACTGCTGGAGCCCATTTCACAAGTCAATGGGATGCTCAAATGGATCCATTGGAAACATTCCTACACTTAAGGTGCCCCTTTCTTTCAAGTAAGTTAGGGTAGGTAGATCATGTATGTACATATTTTATTTCTTCAGTTCACCTTTTCACAATAAGGTAATATTTATATTGAAGTTTGAAGATAACTCCATGAAAGAAGAAGAATTGCAAGAATTAATTTTGAAGATGACTCCACAGCCCAATGGAGAAGGTAGTAGGTATTGATATTCTGGTGTTCTCAGCAACCCATAGGGGGGTCACTGTCCCGTAGTTGGAGCTAGATGTTGACCAAAATTTAGTCACCTATATGTTCCTGCTCCTCGAATAATAATAAAAAAAATGATATTGTAAGATAAATATTTTTGAACTATTATGTGTTCATTTCATATACCTCGCTATCAGCTTCACCATGCATTTCATAGAATCAAACTCAGAGTCTCCATGACCAAGATACAGATAGTTCTATCTATAAGTCTAATGTGTTGATGATTGCATCTATGTGAGACATTCTCCATCTTACAAGCCCGTGAGATGTGGATCATTGCAGCTATGTGAGTCTTTCTCCAGCTTACAAACCTGAGAGAAATACCCTAACAAGGGTACGTGGTTCCAATCTGAGACAGAGTCGTAATGTAGAGATGACCTCCTCCATTCAGAGAGTTGAGAAGAACTCTAGATGATTCTCCAGTGGGAAAAGGCGATCTGCTTAGTTAGACGTGCCTGTGGCTAAGCACAAGGTGAACGTGTGAAATCCCAAAGTGTTGGGTGCATCGTCATGAGAATAGAAATGAAGATGATGTATTATCCTCCTTTGAGAAACAGAGTTGACGAGAAAATCCAGATGATTCTCCTGTGTGAGAAAAAGGGAAAGAAGATATGTTGAGTGGACGAGTACATGTGAACATGTGAAGAACTAGTTCTTTTGTGTAATGCAGTGAGCTAGAGATATGGACATCCCTATGGATGTGCCCCTAGTGGATGAGCACTAGTGGGTGTGTAAGAACCCTTTCTATATTTTTCAAGAGTTAGACCTTCCTGTAACCCTAATTGTAATGTAAAGGGTACAAGTCAGCCCCACCTTAATGTGATTAATAATTAATGTAAAAGATAATTAATATAAAAGATAATTAAAATGGAATTTATTAACTATATTTTGAGTTATTGAGGTTGGCCCTATTGTGCCAATAGACACATCATTTGATGTGACAAGTCTTATATAAATAAAGGTGAACCCCCATCAAGGAAACAAACTTTTTCATTGTGTCATCTCATGATTTCAGAAGTTATGGTCTAAAATTATGAGAATTGTAGCACCCTCTTGTGTGCTACTTTTTGGTGATGGTGTGGGAGGTCTTTCTCTTGAGGAATATAGAAAAGGATTGGATGGTTTTTATTCCCTTGTTGAGAAGGGTTTCCTAAGATACTTCTTGTGTACTTGTGCATGGATCTTCTGCTTGTGATCTTGGTTTGTTGCAGTAGTTATGGTTCAAGTAATTGTTAACAGAAAATTTAAAAGGAATACATGAGCCATAGCTCACAAAAAACTAACATAATGGAGGTGTTACAAAAAGAAATATGAAAAATGTTCTAAGTGACACATTCTCTCATCTCCTTCCCCTTCACCTCTATTCATTCTCTCATTATATACTTAGTCGTTTTTCATTGTCTCATTACTTTGATATTCCCCTTACCATTTTCAACACTTAACCATTTTTCTTTATTCCTTTCCACGTTCATATTCATTTCTCTTTTCCTTTATTTTCCCATTTCTTTTTATTTTCTTTTCCATTTTCATTATCCCATTTTTTCATTTCTTTCATTTTCCCTTTTTCTTTTTCCAAATTTCATGTAATTCCTTTTATTTCTCATATATTTATTTTCATTTTTCATATTTTTTTCCATATTTCTCGTGATCCATTTTATACTTTCCAGACTTAGTATTATTCACTATGGCTTACTACAGGTTAACGGGTTGGTTATTTTTCCTAAGAGTGTGTTTTATCTCCGCTACCCTCACAATGCACTACGACATCTGCCACCTTCATAGTGCACACAACTCTTTTTACTACTCTTTATTATGCAACTCCTCCAACACTTATCCAAAAATATTAGTTACCATAGGTTCACAGGTTTGCGGGTTCACGGGGTGGTGATATAATATTTCATTCATATATCAGGTGAAAGTCCGCCCGACCGATCCTCCTCTTCTATCCACTTTAGTTAACAATTAATTTTTTTCACACTTATTCACCTACCTCTGCATTGTAACCCAACAAACCCACCATATTATTTTAATAAAATGTATCAATTCCTAAGTTCTATGAATAACATCTCCAAGTGACACATGGCACTTTATTAACCATTGAGATACATTGACATGGCAGTTAATGGATGGTGCCACATGGAATCTAATTAATGGAGACACATGGTAACATGAAAGAAGTGACACATGGTGGCGTGATTCTATTGGATGACATATGGCATATTTTTGGCATACCAAGTGATGACATGTGTAAAAATTTAGTTGGGTGACTCATTGTTGCTGACTGGGCATATTGGTGGTTGACTGGGCATGAAAAATTATTATTATATTCAACAATTTTCCAAGGGTCGAATCCTCCAAGATCCATAGTCTCCTCTCTTCTTTCTTTCTTGTCAAGTGTATGTTACACTTAACATTATATACCACTAAAAATCTTTTATTCCCATACATGTGGGATCTGAATAATGAATAAAATTCAAAATTTAACAAAGGAGGTCGAAATTAAATCAAGGGTCCAAATTTACCAATCAACCTTGATCGACGATGGCTGAGTCAGGATCTTGCAAAGGTTATATCTTGAGGTCCCGAACTCCGTTTGTAGAAAACGTTATGTTGTTGGAAAGGTATTTTGACATAGAAGATGGTGGTATAGGTTTCAAGTGATGAAATTTGGTATATTTTTCTTATAAATTAAAATATTATTCAGCTGCATTTTGTTTAATGGGTATGCGTGACAACTCAACTTCACGAGCTCATATCTTGAGATCCAGACAACAAATTTGGAAAATTTTTATATCATTGGAAATCTGAGATGATGAAGAAAACATCAAAATTGGTTTACATAGATAAAAATTTGATTTTCACTTCTAGAAAATTAAATTACAGTCGTACTCTTTTAGTGGAAAATTAATTAAATTTCAAAAAATAAAAGTTTAATTAAAAATTTTATTAAGAAAAGGAGAGGGACCCACTTTCAATATACTTGTATTAATGATGTGAATTTATTAATGAGGAATTAATTAAAGGAAATTTTTCAAGAAGAAACTTGTATGTGGATTTCTAGAAGGGAGAAACCCTAACTTGTTAAGTAGTTAGAAAATCTCTTCTTAAAAAGAGAATAGAGGATTAATCAAAGGTCGAAGAATCAATATTTCTAGAGGGGAAAGACAAAATATAAGAGGAAGAAGAAGGTAGATCCATGGATAAACAATCAATCTTCTGATCAAAAGAAAGAAATATCCATCTTCTCCATTTTTTTTTTATATATTCTTCTACACCACTTCTCATAGTTTTATGCTCGAATCTCAGAGTTGGGCACAAGGCTGAGTTGTTGAATATTATTCTTATATTCTTCTAAGATCTTTTATTATATGTGTTGGATTACTGAGAGGGGGGGTGAATCAATAATAGAGCAATTTAATCATTTTTCACCAAAAATGCAAGTGTTATATCAATGTAACATTATCATCCAATAGTTACAGAGTAAATAAATAATGAACAAATGAGCAATCACACACATACACAGTACACCAGTGTTTTTACAAGGAAACCCAAAGAGGGAGAAAACCACATAATGCTTTTTCTTATATGTCTTGAAGAATTACATTCATTGGAAGCATCAACTTCCTTTTCTTTCCAGCTGCAACTCGAAAGAGGCTCCAACTCCCTAATTCTCTTGCTACAACCAGAAGGAGGCTACAACACCCTATGTTCACTGGCTACAACTGGAAGGTGACTACAACCACCTGTCCTTTCCCCATCCAACTTCCCTGAAGTAGAAGTAGAATGATGGAACCACTGTCACAATATCACTATGAGATATACCATTGTACAATCGTATCAATCTGTACCACTGTCCTGTAGCCAACTTGTACAACTACCCTATAATCAATCTGTACCTGAATTGAACATGTATCAACAAAATACAATAGGTATGCGACCTGTAGTGATGCAACACACGTATGTACACACCCTATTTGTTATGAAACCCATGTATGTACATGACCAAACTGCTATGAAACCTGTGTATGACTTCTGAAAGATAGGGTTTTCTTTCTTCTGAAAACTTTTGACCCTATGTAACTTCTTTCATATAGATCTATAACCTATCACTATATCCAAACTGTTTATGTACCCTGTGCATGCATCCTTATACATATCTCTCTCTAGTCATGTTCCATAAGTTTTTGTAATCATGAATAAATATAATATCCCTCACATGATCTAGACTTCAAACCCTTTCTGATATTCATCCTCTCAACACATCAACCAATACAAGCTCTCAACCATATACCAAAAAAAACCTTAGCCATATGCCAAGAAATACAAGATGTGCCTCAACAAGAAGTATTAATGATAAATATACCATCACTGTATTTCTGCAGATTTGACTTATAAAGAAGATCCCATGCAACCACTAGTCTCTCTATGGAGAATTCTCAAATCTCCATAACCATTTGTTATGCATACATCAAAATTCAACTATTAATAGAAATAAGACATACATTTTGAACCAATGGATAGATCTATTGTATTTGAGCACTGTAAACCTTCCCGGGAGCTTGATCTCAGAATATAGAACCTCTGCATCTTCATCTTCTCAAGTTTCCATAGCTTTAACAACATGTATGCACCCTAATACACTACCATCCTGCGTACGTACGCACCCTAATACACAGTCAGCTCGCGCACGCCTTAGTATGTACACACCCTAATACACCATCAGCCCGTGTATGCCTCAGAAAATAGGGTTTTTTTGTATTTGTTGTAATTCTGAGAATTTCGTTGTCAACCCTCTGTACTACCTTAGAATTTTGGAACTTCAGATGTATCAATGAGTAATTGCAATAAGCCTCACACAACAAAAGATATTCAATGTGTTCAAGCGTGTTTAAATGAGATAACCTTGCCTCTTATTTATACTTTCATGTAGCATCCCACTTTCCTTATTTTAGGAAGTTTTCCATTAACTTTATTATTTAAATAATTTATTTTGCAAACAATTTGACTTTTTGGGGCTTCTAGATGACTCGTGAGGGTCCTCCAACTTCACATGGCCATAACTCTCTAACCGTGAGGAGTTACGTGATGCTACACATACCAACGAAAATGACATGACAAGAAATATACATCTAGGATAGTTTCACTAACAAATTCCCTAACCTTCATCTCATTATTCCACAATTAAGCATGAGTTCTCTAACCATACTTCTAGGATAACTCAATCTGCAAAGCATCTTCCTGTGAGGGATTTCACCATAAGGGGACCATTTTGGAGTTCATCCATTTGTACTTCTTATGAACTATGAAAAGACAATAATGAGTCATATTTACATAAAAAAACATGGGTCCATTACCCAAACCTTTGTGCTACCGGAATTTCTTCAAGGGTTGACATCAATGAAAACCAACCTTAATCAACAATATCCCCCTTTGGAATTGATGGCAACACTCTGATGCAATACTGAAATCATGTCACTCATGCTCCCCCTGGAACCATTCCTCTATCCTCTACACATTTGTGACCATTTCTCCCCCTGGAATCATGTCTCTGTCCTCTACATCTAATAAATCTCTCCCCCTTTGTCATCAATGGAAAATGTATCTTTCCATTTGGGGTTGTTCCCCTTAATTGAACTGTCCTTTTTATGGTGCTTCCTCATGTACATATAAGACATATAAGATAAGCATTCAAAATAATTTATTTTGGAGTATAAATAACTATGAGTGTCTGGTGAAGATACTCAAAGGCTTCCCATGGAAGTGGTTTTGTAAAGATGTCTTCCACTTGTTCTTTTGTGCCCACATACTCAACTCTAATGTTCTTTTATGCAACATGTTCCCATAGAAAGTGATACTTGATTGGAATGTTCTTCGTCTTGGAGTGCATCACCGGGTTCTTCGAGATACTGATGGTGGTTGTATTATCACAATAAATTGGAATGGACTCATCATACTCAACCTGTATATCTATCAGAGTTTGTTTCATCCAAAGAACCCATGTACAACATGTTGTTGCTACAATATACTCTGCCTCAGCTATAGATAAAGATATT
>WSFP011475493.1:0-17045 GCA_009831015.1 Picea engelmannii
ACAAGGTTCGAGAAGAGACCACAAGAAAATGAGCAAAGAGGAGATGGGTAAATAGCTTAGTGAGACCAGAGAGGATCTCAACAGATTAACGTTGCAATGGAAAAAAATGTAGCAAGGAAGCTGGGGGTATGAGTGGCCCATAAAGAGGAAGGTAAAGTGTCCTATTCAATAGTTGACTGCAAGGAAGCAGAAGAAAATACTGAGGATGTGGCTAAGTCAAGTGGAAAACCCCAGTGACACAGAGGAGGAGATGGTTTACATATGTGAACAAGAAATTGGAGAGAGCCTCGATGAGGAGGAAGAGAGATCAACTGAAGATCTCGTAGATTGCTAGGAGGGAAATGAGAAGAGATCAGTAGAATATATCATAGACTGCTAAGAGGTCAGAAATGAAAATTCAGGTTTTCAGGTGGGAAAAGAGGAGGTGAGATTGTTTGAGAGTCTCGAGAACTCAGAAAAGAGTTCAGTTCAACAAGGAGTGCTGACAGAAGAGTAGGAGTTAGAGGTAGGAGAGAATCCTCATCAACATGAAAATTCATGTGGGGTTGCATAACATGTGAATGAATATGATGAGAATTTGAATACTTCAACTCTCGAGGAGGAAGATCATAGGTGCATCCTGATCATTGGGGGAATCGTTATATTCCTTACAATCAACCTAGTAGAGGATAGTGCATGTGTTGCACATGAGGAAGTGATGCAGGAGGCATCTAGAGAAGAGGCCATTGGGACAATTGTTTTTAGAATTAACAGTTTATATGAAACTGTAGGTACAGAAGAAGCAAGACAACTAGCAGATACTTTCATGGAGGAGAAGGAGAAGACACTAAAATATTCCCAAGAAAGGAGATAAGAAGAAGAGGAGAATTAAGATAAAATGCTCACTTAGTGGGAGAAGGAGTTGAAGATGATGGAGGATTGGTTAAGCAATCCAGAGACAGAGGAAGACTACCAGAAGGATGCAGTCATGAAAAGTGGAGAAGAATTCCATCCCGAGGAGCAACTGGACTTTTACTAGCACAAGGAGATGACAAAAGAGAAGATGAAATGGCAGAAAAAGAATTGTCAGAGGAGATGGTTGAGCAACAACTCAGTAGTATTTTTGTAGAATTGAATTATGTAGTAGAGTGCCAAGCCAATTCCACCAGAGATGAAGTCATCATGGGATATTGAAACAAAGAAAAGGAGATGCAACAATAGAACATACTGCACGAGAGAATCCATTCCATGTACGAGATGGATAAGAAGATTGAAGAAATAAGAAGGCTGATGTTGAAGTAAGGAAAAGAGACAGTCAACAACAGGTGGAGGCTGACAGGAGGACATTGTAATGGCAAGATACCTGAATCCATGCAACATAAAATCTAGAAACCAAGAAGAGATCTTGCAACAACAACAAGACAACAACAACAACAAGAACAAAGAAGAGGAGTAGGTGGACAACTCCAGAATGAAGTTTGGAACCCAGGAGGATCTCAACAACAACAACAGAGGAGCCATGAGCAGGAGCTCATGATTTTTTCAGAAGTGGATTATGATGTAGGAGCATCGCTTAAACTCAGCAGTGCATCAGCAACCAGCGCAACAACGCACTAGGAGGGAGCGGATCCCAAGGAGAGAGAAGTGCATGCCTTCTCGTTTTTGTGTTTAAATATTAATTTTTAATGTAATTTGATATTGTAAAGCTTGAAGGATTCCTAGTCATTTTTTTTGTACAAGATGCATGTAAAGTTGCCTTTAATCGCTGACATGTAGATATATTTAGATCCGATTCAGACTAGATGTCGATTAAATGTAATTTAATGTAAGTGGGTGGAGGAAGGATTGAGAATCCCCTATTATGTAAAAATATCGATTGTATTGAGGATTCATTAGAGAGAGCATTAGAAATATGAGAGAAGAGAAGAGATGAGAGGAGAGGAGAGAAAGAGCTGAGACTCTGTTGCAGTCCAGTCTTGTACACATTGTAAAGACCATTTTGTTTTAATACAAAGGCATATTTCCCTACATATGAATTTTCATGTGTGTGTGTGTGTGTGTTCTCTGTGTGAATGAATGAATGTGTTTACTATGCATATTTATGAATTCCATGAATGTATATATGTTTCCTTTGGAGGAATAGATAGAATTATATGTCTGTATATTCTGAGTGTTATGGGATCTCACGACTATGCTTGGAGTGAAAATTAGAGTTGTTAGAAATCTCTAAAAGGCCCGCGCAAGGAGTGCACAAGGACTCAGTTAAGATTTATGTGAAGAGCATGCTAGGTGGGCACACCATAACAAGTTTCAAGCTTGGAAGGGATAGTGCAAGGAGTGCACACCAAAGTTACTAAAGACTTTGAGAGCCAATGCGAGGAGTGCACAAGAACTCATTCAGGAGTTTTGTGAGAAGGTTTCCAAGTGGGAACACCTGAAGGTTAAGCTCAGGAGGAAGAGCATAGAGTGCCAAGAGGGCACAAGAGGTCATATGAAAAGAACAAAGGGATTGGACCCTTTGAAATTTGAGAAATTGAAAGCTCATGAGAGATAGTTCCAGTGTGCACAGTGCCAATGCAAGGACTGTGGAGGCCGAACCATCTATGGGTTCGAGAGTTCAGGAGAGACAACACAAGTTTGCGTAGAGAAAGTACAGAGTGTGCAGAGGATCAAAAATTCACCAAGTATTGAAGAAGTTTAGAGGAGAGAGCAGAAGTGCAAGAAGTGCACAAAGACAACACTTCGTTAACTGTTGGAGAAGCTTAGGAGGGTAAGCGCAAGGAGTGCATAGGCGATTGTCAAAGTCCCAAGCTTAAGAAGGCAAGCGCCAAGAGTGCGTAAGAGACCATGTATTTCGAGTACCAAATCTTAGGAGAAAAATCATTGTGCTTCCAGGAGGGAAAAAATCTTTGTTGAAGGAACAAAGGGCCAAGTCCCTTGGAAAACCCTAGAAATCAGATAGCTCAGGAGGGAGAATGTTACAGTGAATGTAGAAAAAACATCGTAGCCTTTGAACCCATTCAAGTACCCCAAGTTCGAACGAAAGTGGAGTTGCAGTAGAGGAGGAGATACAAAAGCCATTGGATTGATGTAGGATTTTATTTGGTCCGTTAGATCAACCCCATATAGGAGGAGGAGCATGCAGGAAAGGAGAAAAGATCCCATCCATTGTATCTAAGAGCAAAGACCTAGAACCATTGGATCTAGGTAAGAAGCGTGGTCACTAAGCACCAAAGTGCTTCAGAATTCATCGCTTCAGAAAATTTGAATTGTGGTTGTAAGTGCGGGACAAAGTACCAAAGCTCCAAAGTCCCAGAGCAGATATTGACCATTGGCATTAGGTGCATGTGTCAGTAGATCACCGACTATTCAGAATTCAACAATCTGGGAGCTTGTTGGTAAAGGTTGCTTTGGCACAGAAATCCCTAAATCTCCAGAGCGCTAAAGTAGTGTGATTTTTTTAGCACCTCGTTCTAGCCTGCAGTCATATGCGAATTTTGCTGGAGAAAAAAGGCTACCACTCAAATTTGATTTTTTAAAGGTAAAAGGAGCTTAGAGAAAGTGCCCATGGGTCTTGTTGGAACCTGCACAAGGAAATTAAGGGCCTGTGAACATTAACAAGGGATCCAACCTGGATCCGAGCGCTGATTCAACTCCTACGTGAATGATCCTAAACCAAGAGGTCACGTGAGACCCGGGAGAAGGTGGGGGTTTGCATCAGATATTGTATTCTATATCTGATGATTAATGACAAGGAGAGATTCTTAATTTATAGGATTGAGGAGGCCTAAAAAATACCTAAGATTAGTTGGGTAGTTAAGAGAATATACGTGATCTTAAGTCACATAGTTGTAATGTGTTTAGAATAGATACAATCTAAAGAAACACGCCAACAACCTTGACCATCCACACTCCACAATCTTTTGTAGAGTTGAAGCAGTAACATCACCAAAATGAAATGAAGCCAACTAGCTAATAATATGTAAGAGTCTTTGCCATGATCCATTGTATAGGAGAAGCACCTTCAAGTTTTTTGGAAAGGGATAGAAGCATTGTGTAGGTGATAAACTAGCCAAATTCAAAATGGCAGTGTTTCTACATCATTTGGTTATAAATTTTAACAAGATATACATATTCTGAACATATTCTAGCATTTTGCATTCTTTGAATAATTTTGAGAAACTTTGTATACATATTGTACCGAGATTACTATTGCAGAAGCTCGTATAGAAGATGATCAATCATAAAATTTATTATATGGTGGTTTAACAAATCTCGATGATTCAAATCCTCATCGATTTGTCTTGGTTTATATACAACCTCTTGGGAAACGATCCATTTGTTGCTTGCAGTTTCTGGTTTCATCAAGTATATTGATGATGCCAATATATATCTTGTAATTCCATTCAAGATCTACTTCAAAACATTAATTCATTGAGGTATATCATTGACGAATCCAACAAGTGAAATCACATAAAACCAGTTTGGTGGAGCAATAAGAATAACTATACGTAATCAAATATGGATCAAAATCACGCTCAGAAGAAGCACTGTATGGTGAATCAGAATCACAGGATGAAGACACATTCAACTCCAGAAACTTGCAAATAATCTTTTTGTAAGTTAAGTTGAGTTACATTGGAAAGGATGTATTTTCAGTAGCATTCGACACCCTTCATTTGTTGAGTTTGCATTGTAGAATATGATTTTTAAAGGGTGGAGTTGCAAGAAACTCTCTAAGGTTTAATTTTGTCTTTAGATGGCTTGATCAAATGAATTATTAGAGTTACTGGATACTCTAATACTCTCTTCCATGGACAATAAAATCACAACTGACAAAGAAATTCTTCAATATGTTCTAACTTGTTTGCAACTTTCGTAGGCCGAAGTAGAATTGATTCAAACTCAAACTCAGATTCTTCATGATGAACATGAATGAAAGAATCTTCGACATTTTGAAATTCTCCTTGTTCAAAACAACCCTCTTTTCAAAGGAGATGATTCAAATAAAAAACCAATGCAAGAGGATCTCGGTGAGATAGCTTCATATGTAAGTGTAGATGAATATCAACTTTATCTTTCCTAGCCAATCATTAGACTTTGGGAAGAAATACAAAAATAAGTACGAAATAAATATCATATATGAAAAGGAAGTTAGCTTTCATATTCCAGATTATACCAAAATGATCTGTTCTAAAGTATTGGATTGCTTCAAGAAGGTTCATATTCATCTGCTCCAGTTCAAGAATAGATTCTAAAATGCCAACATTGTCATCGAGTTGGCCACATGGAAGATCCATGTTTTGATATTCATCCTTGTGAGCATTTTGGAAAGCACAATCTTCCTTCAAAGAGATATTCCAAATGCAATAAATATGGAAGAGTAAATAACCACTATGGGTGGATAAATTCTTGGAAATGATCATCAATGGTCAAGAAGATATATCAATCATACCAAAGAATTCATTCTTGAGTATTGACACATCTTGCAGTGAAAATATTTTCATCTTCTCACCTTGTACCCGACAGAGGGGAACAAAATCAGTGATTGATAGTCGAGCCTCCAGTTTCAAAGTTCTATCAATCGAGTAGTAACAAGCGAGCATGATTTGGTTTGTGGTCATCCTAAAACCACTAGATTGGTTTGTGGTTTTCCTTAAATCTCCATTTAGTAGAAGACATCACCGTTTGCTAGACAATAGTTTGTGGTCATCTTTAAACCTCCATTCGAGATCACTTCCTATTAGACATGTAATCCTTGGGATTGTGTTATTGTATTAATAATGTAAATATGAAGAGTCGTAGGTGATATGAAGAGTCATCCGTTAAGGAAGATAAATAGTCATTTTGATTATATTTGTACACCTCTTGTAATACCCCTACGATGAACCCCAATTGTACATATAAATGTAAATGAACATATAGACTAGTGACTCGTTGGTACTAATTGTAAATGTAAATGTAAATATACATATAAGATGGTGAGATGATGGTACAAGGCCTTTGTTTTAGTTTTGCATGCATTGAGTCAGTGCGTGGGTATTGGGCGCATGCCTATTTTGAGGAAATACCCAATTTTGGTAAGGTAAGGCCCAATTATGGAGAAGAACAACTAGCAAGAAAAGAAACACGTTCAAGGGAAAACTGCATGCTAAGGAGAAAATCATGCAAGGAGTGCAAGAAGTAAAACCTAACCATGTTAAGGTTAGGGTTTTGATAAGAGATTGTAGTGGTTGGTAAACTGGATAACTAGTATAAATAATAACCTAGGAGGTCTAGGTCGGGGGTTCCGAGCGGTTGTTGTTGGTTCAAAGTGTGTTCCAAGTTAATTTTGAATCGTAAGAAACTGTTGTAATATATTTTTGTAAGATATTGGGAAGTAGAAGGGTAATATATCTAGATATTGAGGGTTAGATCATAGGATGAGGGGCCTATTGTGATCTAGTCAGCCTCAAAAAGGCTGTGGAACCTCTGTCTTGGTTGTTTGGTCAGAATTGTAGTGTGCACAACACCATATTTTGTATCAATTATAAATAAAAGAGCCTAAGAATCCAGATCTTTATGGACGTAGCCTAGGAGGGGGTGAACCATGGTAAAACCTATGTATTGGTTGATCAATGAATGCATGTTTACTTTCTGTTAATGGTTGATCACCTTTAATTCCTACCAATGATTGATTCACACATAATTGGTTAGCTAGATTTATTAGAAGGATTGTATGGGTTTAACAAATGAATGGGACATAAGAATAATAGATTGAGTAATCAGTGTAAGGCCTGAAGAAGATAAAATCCAATTCCAGATCCCCACTCTTTCCTAGAATGCAAGCACCTGAGCATTGTAGTCACCCATAAAACTATCTCAAGTGAGACTGCGCAATACCTTTTGTTTGCTATGTTTCCTTTTGGTTTACCAGAAGGGACGATAGATTTAGAGGGGTTTGTTGGAAACCTATTCAGATATGAACCTGGGTCAACCGAAGAAGTAGAAAGAAAGAGTAATAACCAACAAATGGTTATGTTGCCAAGAAAAACTACATGGGATTGAGTGAATGGGATCCACAGAAGAAGCATGCAGAGAATGAAGGTATAAAAAGGGATTGTTCAGACCGTGGAATCCAACGAAGGATGAGATCGAAAGATGGTTGAAAAAAAAGGAGTTTGAGTTTGCGCAAAAAGATAACATAAACCCTAATTTAACACCGCGAAAATATCTGGAAAATTACATGTTTAGTGACTTGCGCAAGGTAATTTTCCGTTATTTCCCACACATGTTGCAGGAGTGGCTATTGAGGTTAAAATACAACCACCTAAAAAATCAGATTAGACAACTGGAGTGGAATCCTGTGGAGATCGTGAAATTACAACAAGTTAACAATAAATTCACGCACGCAATAGAGTTCTAGTTAGAAAATATTGTTGTAGGGTTTAATACAAAATTTGCAGTAGATACCGCGAAGTCTTATAGTGCAGCAGAGTAGGAGTTCCTAAAAGGACCTAGAGGTAGGTATATCAGATCGATGTAAATTTCAATCAATATTTTACTGTATAACAACAATGTGATGACGATGGAATAAGACAACTAAACTTCCCTACATGCATGGGGGAAGGGGGGGAATCAATGACAGAGGTGTTGAAATAGAGGAAGATATGGATAAGGGAAAGAAGGAGGAGACCATGAACCCAATCATGATGGAGGAAGATCAGATAAAAAAGATAATGGAAACAATTGGAAGGACATGAAATGGAGTACCCTACCAATATAAGATGAATAATAAGAAGATATCCATAACATATAGAGAGGGCTTGGAAAGTTATGAAGAAGAGGTAGAGGATCTCTGGGCTGTGGAGTAGATTGAGGAAATCCTGCACACAACATATGAAAGGAAGTCAAGTGGTCCAAGGGAAAGAATAGAAGGAAGAACTCCCATCCATGTCAGTATCAATGTGGAACCCATAACCCCATGTGTGAATAATACACCATTTAGAAAACCAAATTTTAGTGGAAGAAATCTAGCAGGAGGTACATCCAAACAAGGAACAACAACTCGAGGAGCCAGTTCAGGAAGTAGTAGTCAAATATATACAATGCACAGAGGTATTATTTTATCATATTTCAATATGGAAGGACATGATCCCACCATTAGGTTTGATCCAGGGGATCAATTTTTGCTCAAAATTCAAAGTTATCAGAATCACTTCAAATCGAATGAGAGCGTAGGCCTCATCGTCATGAACCCAACGCAACTCATTTGGGTTCAAACGGATGTCGGATGAGAGAGATATCGTGTTCTATTCAAAACGACAAATAGGCAAAAAAAAATGTGCTGACTGTACAGTCCGTACGGATGCTAACGTGGCAGAGCCGTACGACACGTGGCAGGGACATATGACATGTGGCATGTGTTGGTTGGTAGGATTGTGGATGAGTTGGTGTATGACACGTGTCATTGGTGGAGAATGAAATGCTGACATGTGGCCCACTCAGTGGCCGCCATGTGTCACCCTGGCGTTGGTCTAAAATTTATGTTGTTGGCTAGATTCGACCCCACGACCTCCGGGAAGGGGTAACACTTTGGGAAGGGCTGCCCAACCGGCGTGCCACCGTTTGGTTCTTATAATATATATGGTAAACATTTTATTTAAATTGAAATGTATTGTATGTTGGGGCGTGGACTGGGTCGGGGCTTAGCCCCGGCCCCCGGTCCTATGTGTATACAATGTAACCACCATTACCATATGTGTGCCTATCCAACTGTTACCATATGACATTTAAACTTAACCCCTATTTGTATATATGTGCGGTCATGTGGTGGCCCATGTGCCCTCGGCCTTGGCAGTTAGGGGCTAAGGCGCGTAACCGTCCTACAGTTCGCACCGGTTGTGTGGTTGCGCCCAGTGTTGGGTTTTTACACATATATGCATGTGGGGGCTAGGTTGAGGAGGCAAGGGTGCATTTTGGTGATCCAGAGACAACAAGTTTGAAGGGGAGCTTCCAAGAAGCCTATCTTCTTCAATTTTTGACCAAACGAGGTGTCGAAAAAGCCCAGCTAGGGGTTTTTGGATGTTTTGAAGCCATTGGAGCCATCTATTTGGAATTTTGAGCATTGTAAAACACATATTTTATCACTTTGAGAAAATAATACAAAAGATCCATTGGAAGCTAGACCAGGAGATGTAGCCCAAGAGAGGGGTGAACTCCTTTATCATTTGTTATGTAATGTGCTTTCTGTTCACTGTTATTTGTTGTTGTTTATATGGATATTGAATGTGTAATTTCTCTAAAATTTGTGTTTGAAAAATTGATCCATTTGCATTTGAACACATGAATTAAAACTTGCAAATATTTTCAAGAATACAAGTCTTCATCATTTTTAGATCAAGGTTACTAGAATTTCAGGGAGAGGCATCTGAGGAACTTGAAAATAATTTATTCATATGCGAAAATATCTGGGAAGCAAAGAAGATCGCAGATGAGGATACAAAACTTGTGCACTTATCTATCACACTAAGAGACCATGGATTGGATTGGTACATGAGCCTAGTTGTAAACAATCCACTAGGAACAACAAGGACTATTACAGATGTGAATAAGCTACTGATAAATGAATTTTAGAAGCCTATCTTAGAAGATCAGTATGTGAATGAGATGATTGAAATCAGACAGAAACCAGGCGAGTCTATTTGGGATATTGATCAAAGGTTCAAATGATTGAAGGGTAATTTGAAGTATGTCATGAATGACATGCAACATAGACATCACTTTGTGAATTCACTATTACCACATTTGAAATACCTATTGAGACAACAGAAGTTTCAAACTCAGGAAAAGGCTCTACAAGAAACCTTACAAATGGAAGAGAACCAATATCAGAAGACAGATCCAACACTAGAGGAGATGAAGGAGGACATGAAGAACCTTACATTTCAATTGAAACAAAATAAAGGAAAAGAGAAAAGAGAAGCGATTTGGTCTACCACATGTAGGACAAAAGGTCACCACAAGAATGAATGTCCAAATTTCACGCAGTATATGGAAACACTAGTATCGAACAATTTTCCAATATGAGGACCATGGTGTGAGATATATAAGACACATGGGAATGATCCATATCATTGTCAAATGATGCATAAGTATAAGATAGTACCTAAGAGTTCATATTGAAATTTTTGCAAGTTAGTGGGCCATGATGATAAAGATTGTAGGAAAATGGAGATGATGAGGGAAATAACTTCAGATACCTATAGGGTGCAGGAAGAAATGCTGACATTGAAAGTTGCACCTCATTTTAACCAGGGATCATATCCATACAACACTGCGCAACCACAATATAATAACGCGCAACCATAGTATAACCTCGTGTAGTATAATCAGGTTCCTCAGTACAACGCACCATAAGGAGATCGAATTGGCTACAAAGGTGTCAGATGAGGTAGAGGAGGATTTGGAAGAGGCATAGGTCTAGTAATATGCCACAACTGCCAACATCCAGGACACTATGCAAGGGAATTCCCACTTTAACCAGCGACATGTATGTACTGTCGAGCATCTGACCATGATATTAAGGAATTCCCAACAATTTTGGGAAAGAGTGAAGAAAAGAGGAACCATAACAATTAGAATGTTCAGTGGATCTCTATAGAAGCTATGGATTATGGAAGAAATATCAACATAGTCACACATGGGGGAGATAATATAGTACCTAACAAAGTCAGTCAATATCCAACACAACACCAATGGGTGAAGAAAAATACTAAAACACAAAAGCATCTTGATGCACATAAATAGAAGGAGACATTCAAGGAGGCCAGATAGGAGTTCCTCAAACAAGATGCTATGTCTACATTAGCTACACAACATACTCAGAACGTATCAATGTGTGATATGACTTCATCAATGGACCACATCAATGAAGCACAACATGTAGGGAAAGTAAGTACCATACAAACTTTTCTACAATCCCGTGTTAAGCTACTGAATGATCCATCCTCTATTAAACTTTTGAAAAATATGTTAGAAAGATGTAACATAGAGGTAGAGGGGAAGCTAGATCAAAAAACAGTCAATCACCTCCATACAAGGAGGACAAGTAGAGAATTTAGACTGAATGCCAACATTGGATATTTCAATAAGGGGGATATTATACTGGATTTAGGCTCTGAAGTAAATTTATTACCCAAGAAGACATGTCAGTGTATGGGAGAGCCCACACTAGGAAATTCACATGTTCAATTGAAGTTAGAAAATCACCATAGATTTCTATCAATTGGAAGGCTTAAGGGGTGTGACAATTGATTGGGATGGAGTGCGCACTAAGGCAAACTTTGAAGTAATAGATATTGTAGATGGAACAACACCATATCCAACATTGCTTGGAATGTATTGGGAATTTGATAACCAAGCCATAATAAACTTGAAGACAAGGAAAATGACATTTGACTAAGGTGAATATAGACTCATTGTGCCATTAGATCCTTCAGAAGGATAAAGGTTTGTAGAACCCACCTGTTTAGATCTGTAGGAAATCAACCAATTAAACAAAACTACAGTGCGCAAAGAAGATTATGTTAAACCAAATGCAGATGGGGTACTCAGCTAGAGAAGCATCACATCATGTTCTTTTGACTTAGATATAGGTCTGGAGAATTGGCAGCAGAGATTACATGAAGTGTCCATAAGAAGGTGCACAAGAATAAACCACACAGTAAGATGGGTTGGTACAAAGATAAGAGAACCTCCCAGTTTTCATGGGATAAATTATCTAGAGGAATTTATGACCAAATATGAAGAGGAAGTAGGAGAAAGTCACAGTCTCTTAGCCCTAGATATTGCAATCAAGGCTACACTTGCAATATGGTGGCGTGGGCATAAAGAAACAATTCAGGACTGGTACTAATGTAAGAGGTTACTGCGCATAAGATTCGACAAAAAACATGAAAACAATAAAATGCAGAGGTATGTTGGGCAGGGAACACCAACAAAAAAATTGGAGAAGTGCATGACACAATGGAGGATGACACCACTAGAGGAATGGGTGCATCACTTCATCCATACATTGGAAGGAATCCCAAAAAACTAGTATGTAGACCAGGAGATGCACATAGGTACTATTGAATGGACAACATTAGAACATAATTTTGTAGTAACCTTCTCATTTGAACATGAGAACCCCAACACTGATTCAGTGTTGAAGAGGATAAAGGGTGTGATATTTATTGATGAACTAGAGGTTGAACTCATGACAGAGTATCAACAATAGAACAAACAGATAGTCAAAGAGCTATTGTCATGCTATCATGTTGAAGACGATGCATTAGATGAAGATGACCCACACAACATTCAGATTACAGAAATTGAAGGAGAAAGAGAGGTGGAAGGTCCATATTTGGAATCAAAAGTATTTGTTGCACTAATTAAGGTGAACAAATTCAACATTGGGACAACTTTTAACCCTAAAATGGAAAGTGTTGGAGACTATTGGGATGAACAAACAGTGGAAAGAATAACAAAGTTACTGCACAAATACACTTACCTATTCCCAACAACCTTTACAGATATTAAAGGCATAGCAGGAGAGCTAGGGGAGATGAAAATACCTCTCAAACCTGAGACAATACCTGTCAGACAAAGACCTTACAGACTGAACCCAATATATAAACAAAATGTGAAGGATGAGATTGACAGAATGTTGGAAGCTGGTATCATAGAACTAGTAGAGGAATTTGAATGGATAAGTCCTATGGTAGTACAAGAGAAGAAACAAGGGGGGATAAGGATCTGTGTAGATTTGAGAAAATTGAATGATGCTTGCTTACATGACCCTTTTCCCACCTCTTTCACAGATGAGGTATTAGATAATGTAGGAGGCTAGGAAGCATACTCATTTATAGATGGATTCTCAGGTTACCATTAGATCAAGATATCTCCAGAAGACAGGAATACAACTAATTTTTCTACAGAATGGGGATCCTACCATTACACAGTCATGCCTTTTGGGTTGAAGAATTCACCAACCATATTTTCAAGAGTAGTCATAGCTGATTTTAAGGAATTCATACATTAGTTTTTAGAACTATATCTAGATGAATGGACTGTATATAGTCTGTTAAAATATCATGTACAAGTATTAAGGATGATGTTGGAAAGATGCAGGCAGTGTCAGATATCATTGAATATCAATAAGTGCATTTTTGGGACACTTTTTGGAATACTGTTGGGACATATAGTTTGTAAACAAGGGTTACTAGTGGATCTTTCTAAGCTTGTAGTCATTGTTAATTTACCACCTCCAAAATCAGTGCACCAATTGAGAGAAACATTGGGACATACATGCTATTACAATAAATTTATCAAAGGGTGTGCACAAATCACTGCGCCAATGGAAAAACTATTAAATAAGGACATCAGATTTCAGTGGAATGAATATTGTCAACAAGGGTTGGAAACCTTAAAAACAAAATGGTCACAACACCTATCCTAGTATTCCCAGACTGGGAAAATACATTTCATGTGCATGTAGATGTGTAATCCATAGCACTTGGAGCAATTCTAGCATAACTAGGAGCAGGGGATTTAGACCATCCTATAGCCTTTGCAAGCATAAAATTGTCAGAATTAGAGAAGAATTAAAATACCATAGAAAGAGAAGGCTTACCCATGGTATACACACTTCAAAATTTCAGGCACTATTTATTGGGTAAGCACTTTAAGATGTTCACATATCATTCTTCCCTAAAATATTTAGTCAACAAGCCAGTGTTACGGGGAGGATATGTAGATGGCTATTGTTATTTTAAGAATTTAATTTTCAAGTAATATTCAAACCAGGGAAGATGAATGCGGGACCTGATCATATGTCAAGGGTCACTAATGGAGAGGAAATTACCAAATTGGAAGACAAATTCCCTGATGCACAGTTGTTTTCAATAAAAATAGCTGATGAATATTTTTCCAATATTATTGAATATTTGAGTACAAAGATTATGCCACAATAATTTAACACTGCATAGAATAAAATTTGGTATTCAGAGTTGCAAACTACGAACTAATTGTAGGACACATATAAAATGGGCACATACAACATTTTGAGAAGGTGTGTACTAGAGCATGAAAGGACTAGAATTTTGGCAGAAGCTCATGAGGGAATAACTGGAGGACATTATGAAGGAAATGCTACAAGGCAGAAGGTATTGCACGCAAGATTATGGTGGCCAACACTTCACATGGATGCCAAGGAATATTTATAGGCATGTGATATTTGTCAGAGGGCAGGAAAACCCAACAGAAGGGATGAGATTCCCCTAAGACCACAAGTAACATTACAGGTATTTGAAAAATGGGCAATATAATTTGTTGGACCAATCAATCCACCATCAAAAAGGTCAGGAGAAATATATATCATTATTGTGACCGAATACTTAACAATATGTGAAGAAGCAACATGAGTCAAAGACTACAACGCAAAGACAACAACACACTTCTTGTTTGAGCAAGTGATCACCATATTTGGATGTCAAAGAAATTTGATGAGTGATCAAGTTACTCACTTTATCAACAATACTCTCAGGGATATCACTGAGGAGTTTGAAGTCTATCACAAGAAGAGTACACTTTACCATCCTCATGCAAACAGAACAGTAGAAGCCTTCAATAAGGTCTTGAAGAATGCTCTGACAAAGATTTTCAATGCCAATAGGGATGATTGGGATTTGAAAATACCAGTCGTACTATGGGAATACAAGAATACATGCAAGAAGTTGACAAGACATACACCATTCAGATTGGTGTATAGACAAGAAGCAGTAGTACCATTAGAATATTTGGTACCCAGTCTGTGTGTAGAAGCAATTACCAACATGACAAAAAGAGACGTAGTGAAGGAGAGGTTGAATCAACTAATGGAAATGGAAGAGGATAAGATTCTGGAAGGATTTCACCAGAAAGTACAGAAAGCCAGAGACAAATCCCTGCATGAAAAACATATCAATAGGAAGAGTTTCAAGGAAGGAGACCTCTTTCTCTATGACAATAAATTATTTCAACATAATAGTAAGTTTAGAATGCATTGGCTAGGGAAATATGAAGTAAATACTATCACAGATGGGGGACTTGTACAACTAAATGATCTGACAGGAACATAACTCAAGGGAATAATCAATGGTAGTCGACTGAAACTGTACAGGGACAATTGACCTCCTGAAGCTTCAAAGTTACATTGCAGTAAGAAGGACATGTACATAGTGTAATATAGTAGAATATAGGATAGAAAAATGACAAAAAGAAATAAAAAGGAGAAAAATAAGGAAAAAGAAATACAAAAACAAAAAAGAAAGAAGATACAAAAATTACTAGGAAATATTGTGTGCAGAAAAGTGGACTCAGTGCGGCAAAAGGAAAAATGTTTGTGCACAACAGATGGGTAACAAAAAGAAAAACATTGCACACTAAGGAGGAATCATAGAACAAATACATAGTGCACTTAAAAAACTATGCGCATTGGAAAAGGGACCAACGATCAGAAAAGAAAAAAGTGAAAAATGATGGTTTCGACAAAAAGGCGCCAACTGGTGGAATTTATGAAATTAAATGGAACGTACTCAACAAGGTTCATTGTATTAATCACAGCCATGGAATCTTCTTTTAGAAGCTTCACAACATTGATGGCACCTTCTATATAAAGGGGAAATACGGGCACAATACAAGTTATTGTGAAATTGCAAACTTGTAGCGAAAGAGAGCATGCATATCAAAGATCTATAGACAAGTGCAAAGTCCAAACCAGTCGAAGCCCATTCAGTAAAAAGAGAGAAGTACCCATGATGACACCACCAAATATTGGTGCACCGAGCCAAACAACGAGGAAAACCCGCAACAATGTGAGAATCCCTCATGAAACTGCAGAGGCCAAACAGAAAACCACACAGAGAGAGGGATTCGTTGATGTTGACGTAATTCCCTCACCACGCATCGAACCGACAGGCCCCACACTGGTGGAGGAAGAATCCCAAGCTCTAACAACGACTTCCATGGAAATCGATTCACATGATATTGCATAGGGCCGACAAAAAAATGATGCAGTCACCCTACAACAACCTAAGAGGGATGAAGAATCTCAAAGAAAAAATGGAAAATCCAATGAGCACACAGAGGATGTCACACCAAGACCACAACCTGAAGTAGGTTCCATGCAAAAGAAATAAGGGATGGTCGAAGACATAACGAGGTAGCCAGATACAGGCATAGACATAGGCAAGGGGAGGCTGGGACCTCTAGCGCACCGGTTAGAGATATTAATAACCCAAAAATGGTTCTGTTGAGGATATAAAGGAAAAACTGAACCCCACGAATCCTCCAGAGGTGAGAAAACAAAGGAAGCAAGAATATGGATTTCAAATAGGCAAGATGGAGAAACAAGTCAGCGCAGTAGAAAAATTGTTCAATCGAGCAACACAACTCTAGACAACGCTGGAGGAGGACGAGTATGTCCAATCGTGGGACCAGGAAGAAGAAAGAGAAAGCACAACTATCCAAGAGCTTAAACAAAAGAAGAAGACAATGAGCATTACAAAGCGCTTGAAAGGCTATCAGGATTTAAAGACGTTGTAGGAGGAGTTAAAAACCGTGCAGAGGCAAAAACAAGAGAGACAAGAGGAAGTGGAACCACTCTAGGAACAAGCAGTGTAGTTGATCGCACAACTAGAGGAGGATAAGAAGAGCATACAACATGCACACATGGAGAGAGCAACATTGATCCATGAGGAGATCACAACGCAGTCAGTAGAGGCACTGACAAGAAAAGTTGCCTAGGTCTAGGAAAGAGGAAGGGAACTTCTAGACAAGTTCCATAGCCTAAAAGAGATTGTTCAGGGAGCATGCACTACCTAGGTGGCTCGGGACGAGCCACATGTTATTTTTTGGGGTCTGTTGGGCACAGGACTATTTTGAGGAAATACCCAATTTTGGTAAGGTAAGTCCCAATTGTGGAGAAGAATAGTTGGTAAGAAAAGAAGCACATGCAAGGAAAAGCCACATGCAAAGCAGGAAAGAATGAAAGGCACACAATAAGG
>ML879040.1:2108-17045 GCA_009831015.1 Picea engelmannii
GAGGAGTTATGTGAGGTTCCACATACCACCATAAATGGCATGACATGTACTATCAATCCATAATAGTTTTACCTGCAAATATATAAAAATTCATACCATTATCCATCAAACAAAATTGGTTCCATTACCCAAACCTTTGTGCTACCAGAATTTGCTACCAGACTTTCTTCAAGGGTTGACATCAATGAAAACCAACCCAATTAATAAAAAATCTCCCCCTTTGGCATTGATGGCAACACTTTGATGCAATATTGAAGTCATTTCATGCAATATTGAAGTCATATCACTCATGCTCTTTCTGTGACCATCACTCCCCCTAGAACCATGCCTCTGTGCTCTGCATCTGATAAATCTCTCCCCCTTTGTCATCAATGTCAAAGGTATCTTTCCATCCGAGGTTTCTCCCCCTAACTGAACTGTCCTTGGGGATACTCCCCATGACTGAACTCTTCATGAAATTGATCTCTCGACCTGAACTGTCCTCTTTATGGTGCTTCCTCGTGTAAATCTAAGACATATAATATAAGTATTTAAAATCATTCATTTTGGAGTAGAAATTACTCCGAGTCTTTGGAAAATATACTTAAAGGCTTCTCATGGAAGCGATTTTGTAAAGATGTCTTTCACTTGTTCTTTTGTGCCCACATATTCAACTCTCATGTTCTTCTCTGCAACTTGTTCTCGTAGAAAGTGATACTTGATTGGAATGTGCTTCATCTTGGAGTGCATCACTGGGTTCTTTGAGATACTGATGGCACTTGTATTATCACAATAGATTGGAATGGGCTCATCATACTCAACCTGTATATTTGTCAGAGTTTGTTTCATCCATAGAACTTGTGTACAACATGCTGCTGCTACAATATATTCTTCTTCGGCTGTAGATAAGGATACTGATGATTGTTTCTTGCTTATCCATGATACTAAACACTCACCCAAGTAGAACACCGCTTCACTGGTGCTTCGTCGGTCATCAATGCAACCTTCCCAATATGCATCTATGTAGGCAATAAGTGATAGATCCTTTTCTTTTGGATACCATAATTCAAACTCTTCTATCCCTTTGAGATATCTAAAAATCCTCTTCATTGCTACGACATGTGATTCCTTTGGTGATGCTTGAAATTGTGCCACCTGTCCAGTTGCCTGCATTACATTTGGTTTGGATGATGTCACATATAATAAGCTACCAATAATTGACTTGTATTTCCTCTGGTATGTATACTTTGAATCATCATATTTTCTCAACTTGCAACTGGTTTTCATAGGAGTGGTAACTGGTTTGCAATCTTCCATTCTGAACCTCTTTAGCATTTCTATGATATTCTTAGTTTGAGAAATAAAAATTCCTTGGTTGATTTGACGTATCTGAATACCTAGAAAGAAGGATAGTTCTCTGAGTAATGACATTTCAAATTCATCTTGCATATCCTTTGCAAATATCTGGCTTAACCTGCAATCATTGCTTCCAAAAATAATATCATCAACATAAACTTCAATTAATAAAATAGTATCTTGAGTTACCTCGATGTAGAGTTTGCTGTCTGCACTTCCTTTTTTGAACCCTTCGCAATGTAGATATTTATCCAGTCTAGAGTACCATGCTCTAGGAGCCTGTTTTAGACCATACAAGGCCTTCTTTAATTTGCACACATAATCTGCGTACTCTGACAACTGAAATCCTTCTGGTTGTTTGATGTAGAATTATTCTTCAAGTTCCCCATTTAGAAAAGATGATTTCATGTCCATCTGATACACTTTAATATTCTTGGAGCATGCATAATATAAAATAAATCCTATTTCTTCCATTCTAACAACTGGAGAAAATGTCTCTTCAAAGTCTATTCCTTCAACTTGTGCATATCCTTTACATACCAATCTAGCTTTTTTCCTTGTAACCTGTCCATCTTCATTCAATTTATTTCTGAATACCCATTTTGTGCCAATCACATTTTTATTATTTGGTCTTGGAACCAATTCCCAAGTGTCATTCTTCTCTATTTAATCCAATTCTTCATCCATGGCCTTATTCCAAAATTCATCCTTGCTGACCTCTTCAAAACTATTTGGTTCAATCGTAGATGAGAGTGCTAGGTGATTTTGTTCTGGTGAACAGATTCTTCTTCTAGCCTCAACTCTTGCATCTTTGTTTCTGATAATCTGATCTGAAGGATGATTCTTCTATACTCGTTTGCTAGGTGTCTTTGGAGGCACTTGCTGAGCTTTCTCTTTTACTTCTATACGATCCTCTTCATCTTCCCCTTCTACTTCTTCTTCATCCTCTACTTCTTCTTTGTAAAGATGTTCCATTGATTCATTTTCTTCTTCCTTTAATTATCATCCACCTGTTTCATAAATTGTTACATTGATTCTTTCCACAACTTTGTTCAATCTCAGATTGTAACACTTGTATTCATTCCTTGTACTTGAGTAACCAATAAGTACTCCTTTGTCCACACGAGAGTCAAACTTTCCCATTCTGCCATCTTCTCTTTTGATGTAGCATTTGCTTCCAAATACTTTGAAGTGATTCACATTTTTTGGTCTTCCTTTCCATAGCTCGTAGGGAGTTTTTTCAATGTTGTTTTCGATAATTACTCCATTTTGAATGTGAACCATTATATGCACTACATGTTTCCAAAATATATCTGTCAATTTGGAATCCATTATCATTGTTCGAGCCATTTCCCGTACTATCCTGTTCTTTCTTTCAACAACTCCATTCTGTTGAGGTGTCCTAGCAACGAATAATTACCTTTTTATTCCATGCTTGCTACTGTAGTCCATAAATTCCTTTGAAGTGAACTCTCCTCCATTATCATATCTCAAACATGAATCCATTTCTTTTTCAACCATTTCCTTGTAGATCTTGAAGTTTTCAAAAGCTTCTGACTTATTACTAAGAAAGAAAAATGCAATCATTCTTGTATAATCATCAACTAATAACATAAAGTATTTCTCACCTTTTAAACCCTTTATTGTAGTTGGTCCAACTAGATCACTATGCAAAATTTCCAGTGGTCTTGTTGTTGAATATTCCTTTGATTTGAACCTGATCTTTGTTTGCTTTCCTTGTTGACAATGCTTGCATAAAGTGTTGGTTGGTTTCGTGATCTGGGGAATTTCTCTAACTGCTTCCTTTTTTCTGACTTTGAAAAGGTTATCAAAGTGTATGTGAACCATTCTTCTATTCCATAGCCAACTTTCATCTTCCTTTCCTAGACAACACTTTTCATTTCCAATTTCACTTAATACATATATGTTTCTTGAAATTCTTGCAACTGTTGCAATCGATTTTCCTGAACCTTCTTTTCTTATCTCACACTTTTGTGAATCAAAAGTAATGTTATGACCTTGGTCACACATTTGATTCACACTTAGAATATTATGTTTCATATCTTCTACTAGTAGAACATTTTCTTCCTTGGTATTCTTGTTTCCAATTCTGACTGTGCCTTTTCCAATGATTTTAGCTGAATCATCATTTTCGAAGGAGACTGATCCATTTATTTCCTATCGAAATGTAAGAAACCTGTCTTTATCACCTGTCATGTGTTTTGAACATTCACTGTCAACATACCAACCACGTTTATTCTGCTTATCTTGTAGAGCGAGTGTGCATTCTTCATTTCTATACCGATTCTGCTTTCTTATCCATGTTCTCTTATGAGATTATTGTTTGTGACTTTTGTTGTTCCGTTGTGGTTCTCTAGGAGGAACTGTCATTTTGAAATCTTTGGCCATGTGTCCAAAGTTGTTACACTTGTATCATTACACTTCAGTGTTGAATGATTCAAACATGTTGTAATTTCTTCTCTGTGTTTCACTAGGCCTTCTTGGATAACCCTTTTGTGTATGAATTTCAAATTTGTTTATGTTCCTGCTGTTAGATCTACAATTCATAGCTTTATGTCCAAAATCCTTCTTCTTCTCGAGGCCTATCTGTCGGTCGTTGATTTTGAAATATGAATCTTCTCGATGGAGGAGTTGTTGATGATTGCATCTATGTGAGACATTCTATAGCTTACAAAACTATGATATGTGGATCATTGCAGCTATGCGAGTCTTTCTCTCAGCTTAGAAACCTGAGAGAAATCCCCTAAGAAGGGTACGTGGTTCTTGCCTAAGACTAAGATGGAACATAGATATGACCTTCTCCATTCAGAGAGTTGAAAATAACTCTAGATGATTATCCAGTGGGAAAGATCATTTTTTGAGTAAGACATGCCTGTGGTTGAGCACAAGGTGAACGTGTGAAACCCCAAAGCACTGGGTGCATCATCATGTGAACATAAATGAATATGATGTATTATCCTCCTCTGAGAAGCAAAGTTGATGAGAAAACTCCAGATTATTCTCCTGTGTGAGGCAGTGGGAAAGAAGATTTGTAGAGTGGATGTGCCTATGGACGAGCACAGGTGAACATGTGAATATATGGTTCTCCTATGTAATGCAATGAGCCAGAGATATGGACATCCCTATGGATGTTCCCCTAGTGGATGAGCACAAGTGGGTGTATCAGATCCTTTGCTATATTGTACAAGATTCAGACCTACATGCAACCCTAATTGTAATGTAAAGGGAACAGGTCGGCCCTACCTTAATGTAACTGGTAATTAATGTAAAAGATAATTAATCTCATTAATATTAATTATATTATAAGATAAGTGAGGTTGGACCTATTGTGCCAATAGAAAATTCTATTGACAGGTTTAGGTTATTATAAGTAAAGGTAAAATCCCCTTTGAGGAAACATATCTTTCATGTGAGTTTGGAAATTTCAGCAAGTACACTTCTTTGAGAAAAGTGCACACCTCTCTTGGGTGCTAGATTTACAGGGTTTGAGCACCCTCTTGTGTGCTATGGTTTATATTGGTGGTGAAGGTCTTTCTCTTGAAGAATATAGCAAAGGATTTTGCTGAGTTTTCTTCCCTTGTTGAGAGGGGTTTCCTAGGATACTTCTTGTGTTCTTGTGCATGGTGCTTCTTCTTGTGATCTTGGTTGTTGCAAAATTTATGGTTATGATTAAATATGGAATGAACTTCATGCTTAAACTAGATTATTGAAAAATCAACATGGTATCATAGCATAGGTATTGGAAGAACCCATTGCACAAGAATCCACCAAATCTCAGCACACCTTTTGCAGAACCGTATGACCCTTCTAGGGTTTCCAGAAAATTCCGTACGATCTTCCTTTTAGTGACGATTCAACCCTTAATACCTAGATGTTGGGGATAATTTTGGCATAGAAGAGTATGGTATATTCCAATGCATCTCCAAAATCTCTCAAAATGAAATTCCAAGAAATTTTTATTTTTGGCCTTAGGGTTTTTAGGGTGCCGAAATTTCCTGCAGAATATTAATTCTGGGTTTCTAAAGAAACGTTCTCCTGAATCAACAAGCATCTTTGTGACATTATCAAATTGATTGTTGGCATTCATAAGTCCAATATAATCCAAGGTTTCTAATTCAACTTAATCATTATGTTTTCAAAATGTAGTTGGAAAGAAATTGAAGAAACCAATCAAATGGGGAACAAAGCATTAGTAGAAGATAGACTTGATGGAGCAAGAAAATTCATCTCCTGGAAATCAAGGATTCTAGTCACTCTTGAAGAAGACGACCTCTTGGATGTGACAACTAAAACTCTACCAGCCAAAACTACAGATATAGAGAAGAAGATAAGAAAGGAATAAGATGCCAAAGAAAGTAAATTAATCATCTACTCAGTAAGAGATCACCTCTTGCCTCGTATTGCCAATCTGAAGACAATCTATGATATGTATGAAGCTTTAAAAGGAATGGTTGAAGGTGACAACACTCTCAGATCTCTTACCTTAAAGATCCAACTTCAAAGTACCAAGATGACAAAGGGTGACATCGTTGCCCTCTTCTTTATGAAGTTATCAGAAATTAAAGAACAACTAGAGACCATTGAGGAAATCATGTCTGATAGAGAACTTGTCTTAACCACTCTCCAGAATCTTCCAAAATCGTGGGAGCTCTTCATTCAGAGTATCAGTGGAAGAGAATCTCTACCAACCTTTGATCGCCTATGGATATATTGTACTCAAGAAGAAATTAGACTTAGAAATAGAGGAGTGGAAGATTCCTCAGAACAAAATCATTCTCTTTCACTTCATACAAAGAAGGGAGGAAAATTCAAAAGAAATTTCAGGCAAATATTTAAAAGTGAAAAGTATTCATCAAATCTAGGTTATCAAAGAAGAGATGTTTCATAAGTTCAGTGCTTCAAATGTGACAATTATGGACACTATGAAAGAAACTATCCAACCAGGAAGAAGGGGAGACAATATGCTTCCACTGCTGACATTGATCCAGACCCACATCAAAAGATTGAAGAAAGAGAGAGGAAAAGTACTTCCTCTAAAACTGAAACTGAATAAATCCCTAGTATGGGAGTCCTCAAAATATTTGGACCATTATCTCTGTTATGGGAGTCCAAACCATATTTTATTGATTATTATGTGAGACAATTAGAGATGTTGTCCTTAAAGAAGAAATAACCTTTCAAACAAACCCAAATAATCTCAGATAGAGATTGACAGTGAGACAAGTACCTTCTCCCCCTTTAATAGTTCAGAGGGAGAAAAACATTATTATAGTTGATCCAGTTTCTCCAGTTGATATGTTCAGAGATATTGCAGTAAGGCATAATAAGTCTACCTAGACTCACTCTGCAAGAGGCAAAGAAACATACTAGCCAAAGGTTTCTCACAAATAGAGGGATTTTTCTATGATGAGACACTTGATCCAGTGAACCTGATACACTTCCATCCGTACTATCATCCATGAATTGGAAATTATATTAGATGGATAGATTCTTGATGAGTTTGGATTTCAGCAAGAGTGTTGCTAATCCAAACCTATATCATTACAGTATTGGTGACGAGAGCCTAATCCTCATGACTTATTCAGAAAGCCTTGTTGTTGGATACAAGTAATCCTTGAATTCGAGATGAAGAATATGAGTATGATGCACTACTTATTGGGACAAGAAGTATGACAGAGTACCAATGAGATTTTCCTGAGTTGAGGAAAATATACAGTGAAAATATTAAATAAGTTCAGTATGACATAATGAAAAATCCACCATGATATATTTAAAGAAGAATATTGATGATGATTAAGACAAGGCTGATCCAAAACTGATTGGATCACTAATGTACCTGGTTAATACCAAACTTAATTCATGCCATGCAATGAATGTGCTTAGTCATGTCATGAGTCAACCGAGGAAGACAACAACAAAAAATGTATTTAGATACATACAAGGCACAATTAGATATGTTATGAGATATGCCTCCAGTGTGAACTTGAGTTTGCAAGATACGCTGATTCAGATTGAGCATAAAGTACAGTGAGAGAACATCCGGTTGATTTCCTATGAATTTTTTTTCCATGGTTTTCTAATGCAGTAGGAAACAAAACTCTGTGGCATTGAGTACCACAGAGGCAGAGTATATATCATCAAGTGTGCGCATCATTGAGGCTTCAGAAGCTTATGATAGATCTATTTGACCATGAGATGAATTCTATGATGATAACCAAGAGCTGTGTGAAAATATTCTTAAAGAACCCAGTGCTTCCTGATGGATCAAACACGATGAGATGTTATATCAGAGATATGACGCAGAGGAAAATCGTACACATACATTACCTTCCTACACATGAGTAGATTGCAGATATCTTCACCAAACTAACTTGGTGAAGAATTCCTTCCTAGTTGAGAGGGAGTATTGATGACTCCAGCCAAGAAAAAATTCAGAGAACATCTGTGAGAGACTTGGCATGATAAAGAATGCCTCCCTAGATGAGAGGGAGTGTTGATGATTGCAGCTATGTGAGACATTATCCATCTTACAAACCTGTGAGATGTGGATCATTGAAGCTATGTGAGTCAGCTTACAAACCTGAGAGAAAGCCCCTAAGAAGGTTACATGGTTCCTTCCTGAGACTGAGCTAGAACATAGAGATGACCTCCTCCATTCAGAGAGTTGAGAATAAATCCATATGATTATCCAGTGGGAAAGGCGATTTGTTGAGTTAGAAATTCCTATGGACGAGCACAAGGTGAACGTGTGAAACCCAAAAGTGACTGGTGCATTTTCATGTGAACAGAAATGAAGATGATATATTATCCTCCTCTGAGTAACAGAGTTGATGAGAAAACTCCAGATGACTCTCCTGTGTGAGGTAGTGGGAAAGAAGATATGTAGAGTGGACATGTCTATGGATGAGCACATGTGAACATGTGAATATCTTGTTCTCCTGTGTAATGCAGTAAGCTAGAGATATGGAAATCCCTATGTATGTGCCCCTAGTGGATGAGTACTAGTGGGTGTATCAGATCCTTTGCTATATTGTACAAGAGTCAGACCTACCTGTAACCCTAATTGTAATGTAAAGGGTACAAGTCAGCCCTACCTTAATGTAACTGGTAATTAATGTAAAAGATAATTAATCTAGCTAATATCAATTATATTATAAGCTAAGTGAGGTCGGATCTATTGTTCCAATAGACACTTTCGTTGACAAGTTTTGGTTAGTATAAGTAAAGGTAAAATCCCCTTTGAAGAAACATATATTTCATGTGAGTTTGGAAATTTCAGCAAGTACACTTCTTTGGGAAAAGTGTGCACCTCTCTTGGGTGATAGAGTTCTTGGGTTTGAGCACCCTCTTGTGTGCTAGGTTTTATCTTGGTGGTGAAGGTCTTTCTCTTGAAGAATATAGCAAAGGATTTGGCTATGTTTTCTTTCCTTGTTGAGAAGGGTTTCCCAGGATACTTCTTATGTTCTTGTGCATGGTGCTTCTTCTTATGATATTGGTTGCCACAACGTTTATGGCTATGGTTAAATATGGAATGAACTTCATGCTTAAATTAGATTATTGAAAAATCAACAGGAGTGTCCTTGTAATCTTGTTTGTAGGTCTTCCTATCCCCTTTGATTGTTTATGCATAGCTTTTTGGATATGTTTCTTGTTCTGTTGTTTTGGAGCTTGATCACTTTTCTGTATGATTATATCCAATTCTGGTCTTGTCATGATCGAGATTTTGAATGTTGATAATGTCATCCAAAACTTTTGAGATGTTCTGCATATTTTTCTTTTGAAGATCCTTTCTTAATGTGACAATCTCTGCTTCCAAATTTTCAATGATCCTGTCTCTTTCTTCTAGTTGTTCTTTGAGTGCTTCTTCAATTTTTTTATCTTCTTCTATTTGAACCTTGTAACGTCCCTGACCACCCATACCAGACCATGCTATGCCAAATAACTCTTATGTTCTCTTTGCGGAACATGTAGTAACACACCCAACCTCTAACTGAGCTATGCCACATAAATTTTTCGAACTGTATGCAATTAAAATATATACACACAGAATTCTTGCAGAAGCATTATATATAAAACGTAAACATACAAATACCTCTGTAAATACACAGATTCAAAATGAAATAACATTAAACATATACAAGAAATACCCATAAAAATAAACACAGTTATAACTGCACATATGATAACCCATAAAAACAAGCACGTAAATAACAATGCAACATGTAAATTTAACACAAAATTGACACTTATCTTGGTAAGAATGTCACCAATTGCATGTAGAACTTCCATGAACCTCCCAGCCTTAGACCACACTATTCATCACTCTCAACAATGAGTCACCCCCGAGCTGGGACTAAACTCCACATGGGTAAAGGGATTCCTAACCAGGCTAAAGGCTTATAGAAAACATGAAAGACTCCATCTTAGGTGCCAAATCAAACTAACAACCTACATTCCTTCATTCCCCACATTCCTATCCCACCTAGGAAGTGTGCCCCTTCTCTTCTCAACATTCCTTTGGCTGCCCCACTTCCTTTTCGGGCTTTAGAAACAGGCTGGACATGAAGTATCAGAGCACTGTAGCTGTAGTTTAGCACCTTTAGGAAATCAATTCCCATCAATTCTCTCACCCAGAGAATTGCTCACGTGCTTGACAACCCACCTCTTTAATATCCCATAGACCTGACAACCCGCTTCTTCAGTCCAACTCCAAAGCTAACCAGATACACCAACACACAATGGCTATGGATACAGGTTCAGGTACAATCATGAAGATATGAAAGATAGCTCAATGGGTGTGTGCATGCTCATGGATGATTGAATGGATGAATGAATGATGGAAGGAATGATGGAGAGAATGATGGAAAAAGATGATGGAGAAGATGGGAAAATGAACTAAGTACCAACAATATGTATGCATGTCCCCAACTTGACACTTGTCATGTTGGGAGCTACTTTGGCTCACTTGTACCCAACTTTAGAACTTAGGATAAAATAATTATCCATACTTTATGATTTAAGAAATATTAATATAATATTCCTTTTTGTCTTAAGCTCCCTAGCCTATCCCTTTTCCTTAACTTTTAGGCCCCTCCTTTTCCCTAACCAATGGATTTTAGTCCCCCATCTCTTTTATCATGGTCGGTCTATGTGCAACAGTGTATTTTATATTAATTATGAGACATATACAAAAATAGGCGCACTGGCCTTCAACATCTAGGCTCTCCATCCTATCAAAACATAAGCATATTAGCTTATAATAAATGGCTCACTAGCCTATAAAACAAAACATATACATAAAAGGCTACCTGGCCTCAAAATCACGCACAATTATGTTGCTGTGTGCGGTATCCTGGAATGTGCAAACTTCCTCATTTTACTGCGTAGTACATGCGAGCACTATGCCATGAAATGTGCATACAAAATGATATCAAACATCTCACCATCTTAAGTACATTTTCATTTACATTATAATTGGGTTCGACCTAGGGATATTACATTTCCCTCCCCTTATTTATGCACTGTCCTTAGTGCATCATGTACCCATATACAACAAAATTTCAAAAATCCTCAAAAAGATGCGGGTATTCTACCTGCATTGCATCCTCATGCTCCCAAGTAGAGTCCTTAGGACTTTACCAGGTCCATTGGACCTTTACAAGACCTATGTCTTGATTCCAGAGCTATTTGATTTTCTGGTCTGGAATGCGTACCGGATGCACTTGAAAAGTGCCTTCTTGCTCCACCTGAATCACATTCCATTCAATAACATGATTAGCATCAGGTATATATTTCTTGAGTAATGATACATGGACTACATTATGAGCAGACATAGATGCATGCAATGCAATCATATAAGCTACTGGATCAATCCTCTCTAGGATTTCAAATGACCCACAATAGCGAGCTTCCAACTTTGAACAATTTCCCAACTTCAGGGAACTTCTGTTGTCTTTCACTTTCAAGAATACATGATCAACCACTTTAAATTCCCTATGAGTTCTGCCCTTATCAACATATCTTTCCTGCCTGTCTTGGGCAGCCTTTAAATTTTGTTTTATTTTTATCATTTGCTCCTCCATTTCCCTGAGAAAATTTGGCCCAACCACGGCTCTATCTGCTGGGTTATCCCAACTTACTGGTGTGTTGCACTTTCTTCCATAAAGTGCCTCAAATGGGCTCATCTTTAGAGATGCTTGGTACCCATTGTTATAAGCAAATTCTACCAAGTGTAGGTAGTCTTCCCATTTTGATGGTTTATCCATCATATACATCCTCAACATATCTTCAATCACTTGATTCACCCTCTCTGTTTGTCCATCTAATTTTGGATGATAAGTTGTACTAAAATTCAAATTTGTTCCAAATCCATTAAATAATCCCTTCCAAAATTTTGAGGTAACTTTTGGATCTCTCTTAGACACAATTGTCTTGGGTATGCCATGTAATCTAGAAATTTCCCTCATATAAACATCAACAATGTTGGCTTCCTTGTGAGTGAGCTTAACTGGAACAAAATGGGTAGCTTTAGTAAGCTTATCCACCACTACCATGATAGAATCATGTTTCTTATTTGTTCTGGGCAGTTTCATGATGAAATCCATTGTTACAACTTCCCATTTCCACTCAGGAATGGGTAATGGTTGTAGTAAACCAGCTAGGTGTCTATGCTCAAACTTTACTTTTTGACATTCCAAACATCTGGAAATAAAATCAACAACCTCTTTCTTCATGCTTGGCCAATAATATTGGCTCTTGACAGCTGCAATAGTTTTCTAATATCCTGGGTGCACAACATAAGGCACATTATGCATTTATCTCAATATTATATTTTTCAATTCATGAGAATTTGGTACATAAATTCTGCCCCTGTACATGAGAATTTCATCAATATCTAGCTTATATTCCTCAATTTTCTGCTGCAAAATACCTTGCTGTAATTTTACCACTAATTCCTTGTATTGCAAATCTGATTTGGCAGCCTCTATAATTTTGTCTTTCAAATTTTGTTGGTACATGCTAATGGTTGTAGCATGCAATTCATGCACTCTTCTACTGAGTGCATCATCCACCTTGTTCTCTTTCCCTTTGATATGCTTTATATCAAAGTCATATTCACTTAGAAATTCTAACCATCTGGTTTTCCTAGCATTTAGAGTTGGCTGATCAAATAAATATTTCAAACCATTATGGTCTGTTTTTAGCTCAAACCTTTTCCCCATAAGGTAGTGTCTTCATTTCCTCAAGGTATGCACTATGGCTGGCAACTCCAAATCATGAGTGGCATAGTGTCTTTCATGCTTCTTCAACTTCCTTGATTCATAACATATAACAAATCCATTTTGACCGAGGACTCCACCAAGTCCTTATTTACATGAATCTGTGCATACAATGAAGTCTTCATTTGCATTTGTAATCCTTAGTATTGGAGCACTTGTTAATAATTATTTCAATTGTTGGAAACTCTTTTCACAATCCAATTTCCACTAAAACTTCACACCCTTCTTTTGTAAGGAAGTGATTGGGTGTGCAATCTTTGAGAATCCTTAAATAAATCTCTTGTAGTAGCTTGCAAGGCCCATGAATGATATGACCTTTGTCACATTCTTTGGCGCTGACCATTCTCTAATGGGTTCTATCTTCTCAGGATCCATTGCTATCCCATCCTTTGAAGTGATATGTCCCAAATAATGAATTTTTTTTTGATAAAATTAGCACTTGCTCAATATGGCATACAACTGATGCTCCCTTAATACTTGCAACACCATCCTCAAATGATGTTCATTCTCTTCCTCTGACTTAGAATATATAAGAATGTCATCCAAAAAGACAATGAAAAACTTGTCTAAATATTCTCGGAAAACACCATTCATTAAGCACATGAAAACAACTGGTGCATTTGACAACCCAAATGGCACCACTGTGAAATCATAATGACTATACCTTGTCCCAAAGGTGGTATTGCTGATATCTTCCTGTTTAATCCTTACCTGATGGTATCCTTACCTGAGATCTATCTTTAAAAAGATCTTTGCATCATTCAATTGATCAAAAAGATCATCAATCCTTGGCAGAGGATACTTGTTCTTAACAATCACTTTATTCAACTGTCTGAAATCAGTGCACACTCTTAATGTTCCATATTTATTCTTCACAAACAAGACTGGGGCACCCCAAGGTGACACACTTGGGCATATATATCCCTTATTCAAAAGTTATTCAAGCTACATTTGCAACTCCTTCAACTTTGGTGTACTCATTCTGTAAGGAGTCTTTGACACTGGAGCTGCTCCAGGCATTAAAGCTATAGATAAATCAATGTCTCTCTTTGAGGGTAGTCCTGGTACCTTTTAACACATCTTTATTTTCTTCCAGGACTACATAATCTCCCAAATTTGGCACCTTATCTTTAGGTGTCTCTTCCATATGAGCTGCAAAGATTTGACACCCTTTCCTGTAACATTTCTTCAGCTACAATGCTGAAATTTCTCTGATGGTTACTACCTGGGAATTCCCTGCACTTTCCTTAGAATCCCTTCCTCATCCAAGCAATTAAATGCCTTGTTATGACAGTCTATGATAACATGATGTTGGTCTAACCAATCCATCCCAATTATATGTTCAAATCTTCCCTGGTGTTCAGTCCATTCATGTCCATAAGACATGACTTAACCATCTCATTGAATTTTCTTTTGGCTCCTATAGCTAGCTGCACCAACCAAGATTTCCCATGCTTGCTTCTTGGCAATTACAAACTTTCCACCATCTTAGGATCTATATAACTATGACTAGATCCTGAATCAATTAAAATAAAAATGGTTTGGTTGTTGATCATACCTTCCACTTCAATCATATGTGACTGATACTCTGCTTTCTTGTTGTCCAGGGATGCATATATCCTTGGTACATTTATACCCATGTCCTCCACTGTTTCATCTTGCTGTAAATTGTGAACAATCCTCCCTTTTTCACCTCTGTGAGGACAATCTCTGAACATATGATCTCCTTTACAACCCCAACATTGAATAGGTGGCTTCCTTGGCCTTTGAACCCCTGTTTCAATCGTTCTGGGCTCTCTAGGAGTTTGCTGTCCCTGTGGATTATTTCTGAAGAATGGTGACTTAGATCCCTTCTTCCTTTGATCCACCTTTATTTTCTTTTTGTCTTCCCAATATTTTTGGAAATTTGGCCTTGATTTTTGCTGATCATAAAGGATTTTGGCTCGCCTTATGGTCTCCTCCAATGTCTTTGGATCATCATACTATATTTTGTCATTGATAAATGATGGAAATCCACTCAAATACCTTTGAATCTTAATTGTCTCATCCTTGATGAAAGAGACATACTTCAACAGTTCTAAAAACCTTCTCTCATATTCATCTATTGCCATACTCCCAAGATTTAGTTCAAAGAACTCTTTCATTTTCTTGTCATAGTATCTTTTAGTCAAGTATTTCTTCTCAAAATACTTCTTGAATTCCCTCCAAGTAACACTTTTCTCTTTAATGTGCTGCACCTGCACAAGATGATACCACCACATGGATTCCTTTCCCTTGAGTTGATAGATGGAAATTCTACCTT
>WSFP011475498.1:0-16410 GCA_009831015.1 Picea engelmannii
AGGTAACTTAAAGGTGATCCTATTTCATAGTTTTCCAATTTAAGATTCTAGGTTAAGATTGGTAGTTTTCCAATTTAGTTTTCCAATTTAAGCTTTCAAATTAAGATGAGAAGTAGTTTTTATTATATTATGAAAAATTATTTTATTTTGTAAACAATGTAAAAGAAAAAAAAAGAAAAAAAATATTGCAATTTTTATTACATTTAAAATGAAATTTAAATTCTTTAGGTTTTGAAGGAACAAAACAAATAAAAGTAAGTACATACTCCACTTACAAGATTCTATTGGAAATGTATGTACCACGGAAATGTAATTTCAAGTAAATTATGAATCTCATTTATGTGATAACTGACAAATAATTACAATATGAAAATAACATCTAATTTTTTTTTCATAATTTTTAACAACTATAAGTTCTAACCAAAACCTTATCAAACTCAAAATTTGATACTAAAACTTCATCCATATATGCTCTCCCTATGACTATTTCAAAAGATCCTAATGAGATCAAATTATAATATATTCAATTCATAGCATAAAGGGACATGAATATTTAAGTCAAGGTTCCAAGTTACTGTAAATATTATATATTAGGACATATTTTTAAAAACGTAGGATAATTTATAGTAATATATGTGTTTTCACATTAGGTTTTAGAATTGATGAGTGTTCTAGAGTATTCTTCACCATCTATTCAAAGATTTTTCTATTAAGTTAAATTTTAGATTATTTCATTGAAGATTTATATGGAAATAATTTGCCTAGAAGAAAACCTTTCTTTTATAGGGATCTCCACATCACAGAAAAATATATATTTTTTTCAAATTATTGTAGCATGCATCTAATTTGTTTTATATTGATCTCTGTAAAGTCTTTATCTATAAGGGTGCGGAGACACTCGCCCAATTCCTCAAGGAGATTGAATTTGGGGTTGCTCCACCACCCAAGAGTCACACTAGTTGGGAAATTGAGTGACTTGGGCATGGGAATACGCCAAGGGGCTTGCCCAAGAATGGGGCGGAAGTGACCAAGAGAAGGAGCACACCAAAGAGGTTGGGGCATCTCGACATCATAAGCACACCAAGGTTGGAGTGTTTTGAATGATGGGTGAAGAGGTTCATTTTGGTGCATCGAGTCTATGAAGGGGTAGGACTATTCATTTGGGTGTGATGTTTCTGGAAGGGGTGTGATACACCGAAAGGGCGTGATGATTCACGATGGTGAACTTTGAATTCCATACAAAAGAGCACGGACACACAACCAAGGAAGGCATATTGGCACAACAAGGAGAGAAATATTATCTCTGTGATTCTAAGGTAGACTTGGATGAAGAGGGGCGAGATCCATCAAGGATCCATCTCGCTCCACATGGGAGGAATTGTACTACATTGAGGTGATTTTGTAGACATATTTGGGGAAACCTCCTTTTGGGATGAATTGGGGAAGTCCAATCGCAGGTTTGAGTGAGGAAGCTATGAGACCTAATTGTAGGTCTATGAGAAGTCTTGTGACGGAAAAAAGATGGTGAGTCTCTGGTGGAGGCATGATTGGGATGGGGCGTAGGAGTTTCAAAATTTATTGTGACAGACGAATTTTGGTGTGATGAATCTGTGTATGAGTGTCTTGGTGAGGTGAGGCACGTCATGTGACTCTGCCCAAGTTGTATATTGATCCAATAGTGCTCATATTGTACCTTTTTCATAATAATAAGACTTAGCAGGTTTCGGGAACGTTTTGTGTGGATTGCACTATATTTGTGTGTCTCTTGTTTTTTTCACAAGTGTTCTCTTCGTTTCATGGATGTATGCTTAAATGACTAAGTGTTAATACTATTAAAAAATATTCTAAGTATACAAGATAGTTGCACTAGAGTAGGAGTGTGACTCACCTGTATCCTAGAACAGAGTATGGGCATTCTCTAGGTGAAGAGGCATATCCCAAATGAAGTATCCTTGGTGTTTCCAACAAGACAATTGAGAAATTTTATGATGTCGCAAACACTCAAGTGGTGGAGAATTGCAAGATTTAGGCAGGAACATTGTCGGGATGTGAAAAATGGTATCAAACCTTGTTCGTTGTGGATTCTGAAGAAGGGTTGGTGATGTATTCACCAATATATCAAGGATAGATGCTATGAAAACTTGAATCATGCTCTACTAAAGTGGTGGTGACAGTGGTGATAAGGAGCAAAAAGAAGAAAATTTATTGCAAATATAGTTTAGTGGGAATGTTCATAGACTTGGTGAACAATTCAGTGGAGCGAACTAGTTCATCAAAAAGACTTTGCATCATACTTATGAAATATGTTTTGGTTGATTGTGCAGTGGAAGGTTGATATGGGTGTATAGATTTTATAGACCGGGAGAATAGTTTTTGGTGAAATGAAGCACTTGGATAGGGTGGGCGATCGCAGAACTCATCATAGAGTTCATCACAGAACTTGTCACAGAGATGATCACAGAGACAGTCTAGGAATATACTTGGTTGGTTTGATTTTCATGGAATTAAGTGTGAGACCTATTGTGCACACCTTGAAGAGACCAGGTGCAGATTTTTTTAGGTGAAGCGAGAACTTGGGCAGGGCAGACGAATGTAGGACTTGTCACCAGACTTATCATAGATATAACCGTAGAAGTGATCACAGAGGGTGATCATGGAAATGATCGTGAAGAGGATCATTTATGGGTTGGATCACGTGGAAGCACTTGGTTGAGTTTAATGAATTGAGGTGACCTAGAGAATCTTCGCATCAAGGAAGTTGGTTGGGCACATTTTCATCATGACATATTCGTGTCGTGCATCGTTGAGAACAATAGTTGAGTTGAGATGGGTTGTTGGATGAGTGGGTTGACCATAGCCTTCAGATGAGGTATCTCTTCACAAGGCATTTTTCAATGTCTCATGCTATTCATATGTCT
This sequence comes from Picea engelmannii, assembly GCA_009831015.1. Classification (NCBI taxonomy): domain Eukaryota; kingdom Viridiplantae; phylum Streptophyta; class Pinopsida; order Pinales; family Pinaceae; genus Picea; species Picea engelmannii. The sequence continues at coordinate 2,919 of WSFP011475498.1, forward strand.
CATGTTATTGAAAACCCTCATGTACTTAGCGTGAATCAATATGTATGAATAAGTGTGGTCCTATGAAAATCATTTAATCAATTAGAATGCAATTAACATGTTTCATTTCTTCTTGAAATATACCAATTGCTTGACCATGCAAAGGCTTGAAACATTTAATAGGAATTCGTAGGGTGCATTTGTAACGACCCTAGTTGGATAAATGTTTAAGAATTATAAAGTCAAAATTAATGAAGGGATTAATTGTCTTAACAAGGTGTTAATTAAACAAAGGTTGATCTAATGATATTAATTAAGTAAGTTATTGATTAATTAAAGGCTATAAYTKTGATTAATTAATTAATTAATTAACTACCTACTACATTTAATAAACATGAGTAATRGATTTAATAGATTAATAATATATATRTTATAAAAAGGTTGYGTATGCARYAAGGGATAACCTATTAATCCCGAGAAGATAAAAACATTAAAGGGAGGGATAAGGGAATTAACGGGGGTAGGTAAAGACGTAAATGCATGAGTCGGTGAAGGGGGAATAAGGGAGGTAGGGAGGTGGATGTGAGGGAGGGGGACGGAGCATGGGGAGGATGGAGTTTGAGGACTGTGGGATTTGCAGGGAGCAGAGAGTTTTTGGCAGTGGCATTTTGACCAATTGAGGCACCGAATTGGTGGAGGTTTTGGGCACGGGGGCCAGGATATCCATAGATATCTTGGAGCTAGGTAGTTTTCCTAGTTGGTAGGGAGGATAGTAGGTTTGGGCAGTGTTGATCTATGCATCAGGTAGCAGGAAGGCAACAACAAGGAAGCCAGGTGACAACAATTAACATCAGAACAGGTAAATTGTTAAGTTATGTATTTGTTTCATTTTGCCATGGAATCATTATTCATTGATAAATCTAAGTTACTGAAGTTGTTGTTATGAAAAACAATATTATGTTATGAATTTATTGTCTCAGTTTATGAAATATTTTGTTTATGAAAAGAATGTGATGTTTAAATTTATACGGTTATTACATTTGGTATCAGAGTGTCTTAGTTCGAAATATGGGCCTAAGGGCCAAAAACACCAAGTGTTAACTCCAGCCACGCTTAACCTGTAAACAAAAGATGTCAATTTGTATCTTAGTAGACTGTGTCAAGCAATGATGAACTTGATCCATTATGACTGATATGGTATCGAAAAATATACTCAAGGTAGTACCCCTACGTTATCCAAGCAAAAGGTCTCATATATATCACAAGCAATTGCTTTAGGTAATAACCTTTAACTAGATCATAAATGGCTAACACAGTATTAGTTTGAATATTCAAAGGAACGCCCTTTAAAATAGTGGCAACGAACCAGATATTTTGAAGGATCACTTCCCACAAAATGGCTACCATTAAGGCAGCTTAATAAAGCTATTAAGTGCGAAAAAGAGAATTGATAATTTAATTTTATTTGAGCAATACTTGTCAATGAGGTTTCGGGTAGAATAGACACCTAAAATCTATGAAAATGTCGAGGGAAGCTTCTATCCAAGGCTTGAAGTTGGCAAGATTCAATAACTACATGAATTATACTATATAAAATGCAATAGGACTTTTGAAAGACCTTGAAAAGGCCTACTTCATCTTGAGCTTACTTGAATGAGGAATTGCCATTGCGCAGCAGGAAAAAGGAAATTTTGAAGACTTGTATTACACGGGAATGGTGTAAACTACTTGCCTGTATTAGCCTCGGTGATTTTTAATAATGACAAATCTCAAGAACAATAGACCGATACCAATCTTAACCTTGCCAAAAAGCATGTTTAACACCACATAATGTTTCATGCAACTAATAATTATCCCAAAGGAGAGTTGTCTATTACGCAGGAGAACGGATCTGAGTCATCACATTTCGGGTAGATACCTGACCACCATCGGATCTGCAGGGAGTTGCGAGGGAGTTATGTCCTCGAGGAAAGGAGGAGAAATCCCGACGAGAGGTGTGAAGGCATCGGGATATCGGCATTCGTGAAATCGAGAGTCACGAGGTCGAGGAAGACAAGACATTTCAAGTCTCAAAATAGCGGGAATGATCTGGACTGTCTGTTTGAGGAGATACATGGCAGAGATCGAACGACCCATTGGTATATCCGCTACCGGGGTTTTGAGTTGACAGAGGATTTCCATCATCGGAGCATCGAAAACTCTGAAACAGAGAGAGTTGATCTGGACCATCCATTTTGGGTATGCGTGGCAGTGATCGGAGCCACCGGGAAAAGTCCTGACACAAAGTCGTCCATCGGGCAATCGGGAGTCGGGAAATCGCAGATCCCGTCGACGAGTGGTCCTTACAGTTTGGAAATGCGAGGCTCGATTTTTCGAAAAGTGGAAAGCCCCGTGGTGGAGACATCTATCATCACGGATCGAGATATCGTGAGTCCCGAGAACATAGCAGCAAGAGTTGCGAAATCGTGAAACGCGATTTCCCAATGGGCTAAGGGATAGCGGGGCCCACAGAAGGGTCAGCGGTGGATAGGTGGTAGATTGCATCGCGGATCGGCATATCGCGAGTTCCGTGGACAAAGTGTCCATGCACTACGAAACTGTGAAATCCGAACCCCGACTGGAGGGAAGGTTGTGGTCACAGGGAAACGGTCATGTGGGCCGAGAGCCTAGCTCGACGGGCTAGCTGAAGTTACCATGCATCGAAATTCGGAGTTTCACAAGTCCAGAGGACATGCGCGTTTGAGCATAGAAAACCCCGAATCCCGATTTCTTTGACATTTAAATGAAAAACTAGCAAATTTAAAGTTATAACTGCTTTAAATAAATTTTAAAGGGGCGCTGAAAATTTTTATTTTGTAAATTTTTAAATCATTCATTGTCCAAAAGTAAACGCTAAAAGGCATCACGAATTTTGAAGTGACGAAATTCTTGCTCGAGAAGGAATGAAACCCCGATGGGAAGCCATAAGGCAGCGGTCACACCAGAGCAGGTCACATGGATCTCAGTATAGCCGGAAAGGGCTAACGCTCAAGGAAGAGGCGTATTGGGTATCGGGATATCGGGAATCCCGTAGACACGGGGGTCATGCATTTCGGCATTGCGATGTCCGAAACCCCGACAGGGGACAAGGCTATGACCTTGTCGGATAATGGTCATATGGGCCAAGAGCTTAACCCGGAGGGCTAACGCACAAAGTACCGTATCGGTATATCGACGTCCGGGAGATTATGAGGAATGAGGTTCGCGACATCGAGGGTCGGGAAACCTCGAATCCCGACAGGGAGTATGACTGCGGTCATATAGGAGAGGGTCGCATGGACCAAAGCATAGCCAGGGGAGGGGCTAAATCGAGAGGGTAGCGCATCAAAATATCGGAGATCGGGAGTCCATGAGGACAGGGAACTCTCGGCATCGGGCATAAGGAAACGTCGAAACCCGAAACTGAGTCGGGGAATTTAACAGTTAGGTGGAAAATGGCGTGGGCAATACGGGAATACAATGTATATGCATACATATATACACATCTAAGTACATGCGTATACACAGGTGAATAAATTTATAAATACAAATGAAATAAATTGAAAGCAAAATACCAAAATCCATCCAGAGTTGGAATTACAATCAAATCTTTTTTATTTCGCACTGCAAAATAGGAAATTACCATTTATCACCAAAGTATAAGAAAGGTTCATGCAAATTCTAGACTCGATTAACTCCGTGTTCTTCATGAAGGTACTGAAACTGTACACAAGCTGGCGGACTGAATCATACCTCTTTCCACACCTGAGAGCGAACTCCGCAAACTGTATAGACTTGGGACTAGTTCCCAATATTTTAAAGAGACTGGACTCCAGGTCCTGGATCTTGTCAGTGACCATATCAATGTACTTTGTTTCTGCATAATGATCTGGAAGCAGATACAATAATACCAGCAATAGCAAAGTGCTAAGAACAATGGCGAGGAGGTGAGCCATTGTAGTGTACCATTTTACACTACCCAGGGTTATAAACCACTCAGTTACCATTCTATACATGAATGATTACATAATTTGTACAGACATTATAAGCGCATGCATTTAACACAATTAAACACATTTAAATTACAGAGTGAAACATAACTGGTTACTTCTATAATTAAACATTCCATAGCATTCCACAGTAATTCATTTACACAGTGGAAAACATGATACATGAACAACACAGTCATGCCAAATGTGATAAAAACATAATTCAAATACTTATCTTTGACCAGCTGTAGAATTCATCAACCAAGTGCAGGCCTTCCACGAACCTCCCAGTCTTAGACCACATTGTTCATCAGCTCAACAGTGGGTCACCCCTGAGCTGGGACCGAGCTCCACCCCAAGGCAAGGAATCCTAGGCTAGGCTAAGGTTACCGGGAAGATAGCACATACACATCACCAGGAACAAATCTCTCCCAGGAATCTCCCACGCTCACTGCCCACAGACCCTCATTCCCCACATGCCTGTTCCACCCCAGGAGAGTGCACCTTCTCTGTCACCTAGACAGTCCTTCGGCTTCCAGTCTCCCTTACCTTGGGTTACAAGAACAGACTGGAGTTCCTTCCAGGAGTTCTCTTCTCCCTCTGTGCACTTTCTCACCTGGAGGAGTCGCTCACAGGCCAACAAGCCTCACGCAGTCCAGTACTGCGTGGTCACAACAATCCATGGGAAACATAAACAATTGCTCCCCAAAATAGTTCAGCAGTCGCAGGATGATCTCACGGACATGACTTCGGAATAGGACTTCACGCACAGACTAGCTCAGCTTTTCCCCGAACAACAAAGGATTCTTCCACTCGAGTTCAACACAGGGTTCCTGTTCAGGAAATGCACTTCCGGGTTTGCCTAGAACAGACACAGACTCATAGCTCTAGATAGGGTGTACATGGTTTCCTTAGGACAAACCCAGGCTTTACGGTTTTTCGAGATGAACCAGGGAAATCTGGCAGAGGTCGTACCAGTTTCACGCTCAGAGGTTCAGGTTCCAATGGAGAGAAGATCCCCCTCACGGATTACTTCCTCTATTTTATTTGCATGCACCGGGGTTGACACTTGCCCCCTGGGAACTGCATGCGTACCATAGCGTACATTCCCCTTGCACGTTCCCTCCCTTGTTAGGAACTTAGGATAAACGGAAATGCACATGTTTCTTTTAAAATAATATTAAAATATTATTTCCTAGGCTTAAGCCCCTAGCCTTAGACCCTAGGCCTTTTCCCACCTTCCAACCCCTAATTCCTTGCCCACTTTATGGATGCTCATTCCCCCATCACTCATTCATCGTGGTTGGTCTACACTGGTGGTGTTTATATTTTATTAATTGATCTGCATACATACAAGTACATCAACAGGCTCCTGGCCTTCAACACTTAGGCTCCCTAGCCTATCAAAACACATAAGCCTACAACTTATGCAAAACTTGGCTCCCCAGCCTATAGAACACATTTACAATTCCTTGCATATAACATGATCTGTAACAGGGCTCGGCCTTGGGTAAAATGCAATCCCCCTCCCCTTATTTTTTCACTATCCTCAGTGCAACTTACACTACCTCTGTGTGTCCTTCAAAATTTTCAAAAAGATGGAGGTACTCTTCCCGCATAACATCTGCATGCTCCCATGTCGCGTCATCAGGACCGTACCAGGTCCACTGGACCTTTACAAGCTCTATAGCTCGATTCCAGAGCTGTTTGCTTTTCCTGTCCAATATGCATACAGGATGCACTTGCAGGACACCTTCTGGTTTAACCTGGATCACAGTCCAATCGATAACATGATTAGTATCAGGTACATATTTCTTAAGCAGTGAAACGATGTTTTTAGTTCCCTAGTTCCAACAATAGATATTATGCAAATATATTTGTCAAAGGACAAACTAATATGAAGTCAACTAATTATCGATAGCTATAGTCCCTCTAAGCCTTCGACATGGACTAATAAAAGTGGGATTGCCACACTAAAAACTCAAATATTCAAGTTAAATATAAATAGGTGGTATATTAATATTTTTTTTTTTCTATAATATCATTATAATTAGAAAACCATACTTTAGTTATAAAAATATTATATTAAAAAATATAGATAAGTTAATCGTTAAATGTTGTAAATAATATCCAATATTATGCACAAATTAAAAAAAAATTAAAATAAATAAATAAAATATTATATATATATATATATATATATAATTTTCACAAATTATTATTAGCTAGACCCATCTAAATTCCAATTGCATTCCAAGGCATGGAAAGGACTTGGATATTCAATTTGGAAATAAAGAAATTCTAGGCAACATTACGGGGAACATTCAACTATAGTTTCGTAATTATTGAAAGATTGGATATACATGACATTTAAATCATATAATAAGAATTTCAAGTTTACTTAATTGCTTTTATATGGTTGGATGTGTATGGCATTTAAATATTGTAATAAAACATTGTAAGTTTACTTAATGGAAAATGATGTTCTAACAATATAGATGAAAATATAATAAAATGTAATGCTTAAAAGAAAATTAATCAGCTTTCATGAACTCGTGTTGCCTTTCGAGATCTATGAGGGGCCACATCTTTAGTAGAATATAGATTCCTAATTTCTCTATAGTGTCTTTATGTTGGTATCTTCTTTTAGAATTAATTGTTGGTTATTTAAGTATAGATATAAATCCAGTAATAATTAAAGGTGGGATTGCTCCCATTCATATGTCAACGTACCTCGAAGGATTTAGATATTGAATTAAAATATAAACGTACCTAGAAGGATTTAAATATTGAATTAAAATATAAAAAAATATGCTAAAATACTTTATACAAAATGTAAAAATATATCGACGGTCATCAATAATGAGAAATCATAATAAATAAGAAATAAATAAAAAAATCATATAATAGGTTTCAAATGGCCCCATTTAAACCATATTTAGTATGTTGTTTCTAAAATCATCAATATTATTGAAATTTTCAAAGGATTATTAAAATCATTAATAATTTGTTTTTAAACATGTTGACAATAGCGACTTATAAGTTCCCCGTTAATACAACATATATAAAAGTATTTAAAAGACAAATAATTTATTAAATAATTTTATGTGTATATGCTCGATTATCACAATTGATACCCAAAGCCACTTGGAAAGGCTTTGACATTCAATTTAAATAAAATATAAAGAAGATGTAGGCGAACCTAGCCTACCAAAATTAATCTATGAGGTCATTATCTCCATAAAATTGGATATTTATTTCATATAAAATATTATAATTAACAATATAATTAAATAAATGAAAAAATGTATTTTAGTTAAATAAATAAAAATATATTAATATTTAATATTAAAAAATTTATTTATTTATCATAAAATTTGATTCAGTGAAAGGTAATATGATTAAAACCAATTACAATCAGATTAATTACTTTAACTTGTTATTTTAATGTTTGAAGAAGGCTCTCATCCCATATTATTTTAACTTTGTCTACCAAAATTAGTCTACAATGTCATTATCTCTATAAAATTGGATATTATGTTGTATAAAATATTATAATTATCTCATAAAATTGTATGCTTATATCATATAAAATTTTACAATTATTTTAATTATAAAATTGAATAACGATGTCATATAAAATAACATAATTAAAAATAAAATTAGGTAAATTAAAGATTATATTTTAATTATATAAATAAAAATATCTTGGTATTTAATATTGAAAAAGTTTATTTATTTTTCATAAAATTAGACGCATTGAGAAGTAATCAAAATCATGTTAATTGCAACTATCCAACTTGTTACTTTAATGTGTGAACAAAATTTTCATGGAATATATAATTTTCTTAAAACAAACTTAGAATCGGTCATGTTATCTAATAAACTTAGAATTGGCCCTTATAAATAAACATAGAAATTGGTCCTTCGTATGGAAGAAACTTTAAAGTTATCTTTGGTTTGATTGTAGCTCCTTCATATGGTTATCTCAATCTTGATTCATAGTTAATTATAAATTATTTAAGTATGTATATAAAATCAATAATTAATATTAATCAATTATTTGAGTTTGTAGCTCCTTTATGTAGTTATCTTAATCTTGATTCATAGTTATAAATTATTTGAGTATGTATATAAAATCAATAATCAATATTAATCAAATATTTGAGTGTGTATATAGAGTTATTTGAGTATATATATAATATCAATTATAAATTAAAGAAATAGATATTTAATTTAAATATAAATAAATTGTAGGTTAATTTAATTTATTCAAAATTTATTGTGATTATTGATGATGATGATTATGATTGTTAAAGTCTAGAAATAAATTGGATATTAGATTTAGGTATAAAGAAGAATTTATCTATTTATTGACAATGATGATTGTTATCATTCATTAAGATCATTTTTTCTCTATTGGATACTAAAAAAAACGATAAGAAGTTAATTAATTTTTTTTATCATTTTAATTATATGATAGAAAAGATTGGAGAGAAATTCTCCAAAATATCCATAGTTTTGTTGAGTTAATAGGTTAGGAAGGTTGGTAGAATCACAATGATGAGAAATTAATGAATCACATGTGATGTTTTAGGAATGGTACAATGCCCTATTTCACTATGGAGCTAGTGCTAGTTTGTTCTACTTTTATCACTATATGTTTTCTTCTTTAAGCTAGCTATAATAGAAGGATATTTTTTTTCTTTTAGATTGAGGTTAATGACCTCTTTATAGTATCTTAATTTTCCCTTATCATTTACTTAATTATGGTGCCACAATTTCTTCTCAAATTTAGATGTCATAGTATTTTTTATGATATCAATGGTTCAACCAATATTTCTAAATTTATGAAATAACTTTGTAAACAACACCTAAAAAACTTTTAAATTTTTGAAATAGTTTGATTATACATCATGCAAAATTTCAAAATTTATGAGGCACCAAGATTTCACACCAAGATTACAGAAGCCCAACAACTCAAATATGAAATTACAATAATTTCCTAAATTTCAGTTGAAGTAAACTTGATTAAAAAATGTGCCCTCATAAAAATCAGTAGGGCATTTACAATACTTATTTAAATACTATTACATTTATATAACGTGCTTACTCTTAAAAATGGAAGTAAAATAGTGCAAAATATTATAACATTTTACCAATATTTATAGTAATTTATAAACTTAAACACTAAGTTTATACACCATGAAAATTTTCTAAATTTCTTAGACACCAAGATTATACACCTTGAAAGTTTTTTGAAACAACACCTAAAAAACTTTTAAATTTTTGAAACACTAAGATTATACACAATGCAAAATTTCTAAATTTCTGAGGCACCAAGATCATACAGACCCAACAACTTAGATATGCAATTGTGAGTAATTTCCTAAATTTCACTTGAAATAAACTTGATTAAAAAATGTGCCCTGATAAAAACCAAGGTAAGGAATTTACAATACTTCTTTGAATACTATTACATTTATATAACATGCTTACTTTAAAAAACAAAAGTAAATGAGTCAATATTATAACATTTTACCAAGATTTATAGTAATTTATATAATGCTATAACACTTTTTACTTAAAGAATAGTATAAACAATTATTTAAATTTTATTCGATATTACTTTTAATGTTTTTAAATGTAAATTTAAAATTTTGGAATTTTGATTTTGTTTTGATAGAATGTCTAAATGAAACTTTTTAATTTTTGAAAAACTAAGAATATACACCATGAAAAATTTTTAAATTTTTGAGGCACCAAGATTATACAAGAAAACACTAAGTTTATACACCATGAAAAAATTATAAATTTATGAGACACCAAGATTATACACCTTGAAAAAATTTCTGAATTTATGAAGTAATTTCTCAAACAACACCCAAAAAGCTTTTAAATTTTTTGAAATAATTTTTGAAACACCAACACCTTAAACTATTAAATTTTTTGAAACACTACGATTATACACAAAAAAAAAATTCTAAATTTCTGAGGCACCAAGATTATACGCGGAAACACTAAGTTTACACACCATGAAATTTTTCTAGATTTATGAGACACCAAGATTATACACCTTGAAAAAAATTATGAATTTATGAAATAATTTCTGAAATAACACCTAAAAAACTTTTAAATTTTTGAAACACTTAGGGCATTTACAATACTTCTTTAAATACTAATACATTTATATAACCTGCTTACTTTTAAAGTGGGAAGTAAATCAATCCACCATGCTCCCACATATTATATCTTGTTAAAGGCATCAGGGTTGGCGACATTGGACTTACCTTAAATATACATTCCATTAGTGTCCAATTTTCCTATGAAACTATAGTTTTCATAGCTATGAAGCAGATAAAATCCCAAGTTCTACAACAAACGACATTTTCACATTTTTGTGGGACGATAGTCGTTGCATTTTGTGATATAAAACAACTTGTCCAAATGCTGGAAACCAACCTTGCAAACTTGAAGCAAACAAGGGTGTAGGATTTCAACCCTGTAAACTGCAAGAACAGGGCTAACTGCCCAAATTCACTACAGACAAGATTGTATCAAAAAATCGAAGGAAAATGTATTGTAACACGCATGTTAAGTAAACATTTAATGCTGTGAGGCCTGTTAGGTAAACATTGTTAGGTAAACATTTAAGGTTGTTAGAACTGTCCAAGGGCCTCGTGCTGTGTAAACATTTAAGAAAGAATGTGTGTGGAAGGCCTCTTCAAGTAAGTTAAGTATTTAATAATAATAATAATAATAATAATAGTACAACAAAAATAAAAATATTTATAATTAACAAAACTTAAGATAAATTTGTCTAGCAGAAAATGCTAAGACAAACATTCAAACTAATGCTAGCATTGATCCACCTTCAAGGAGTGCATAAGAAAATATATGATTCAGAAAGACCGTATATGATCAAAAACTTTGGATATGCTAACATATAAAACATTGGGAGAAAATATATGATTCGAGACGTTTTATGCTCTAAAAATTTGGATATGCTAACATAATTACATCATGACATATATGGTATTTTTTGTTATATAAAAATCGATGTTTTTAGTTCTCTAGTTCCAACAATAGATATTATGCAAATATTTTTGTCAAAGGAACAACTAATATGAAGTCAACTAATTATCGATAGCTATAGTCTCTTTAAACCTTCGACATGGACTAATAAAAGTGGGATTGCCACACTTATAATTCAAATATTCAAGTTAAATATAAATAAATGATATATTAACCTTTTTTTTTAGCTATAATATCATTATGATTAGAAAACCACACATACTTTAGTTATAAAAATATTATATTAAAAAATATAGATAAGTTAATGGTTAAATGTTATAAATAATATATTATGTAGAAAGAAAGAAAGAAAAATATATAATTTGTTGAAATTTTATTATTGAAATTTTCAAAGGATTATTATTGAAATTTTATTGAAAATTATTGAAATTATCTAAAATCATCAATATTATTGAAATTTTCAAAGGATTATTAAAATCATCACTAATTTGTTAATATTATTGAAATTTTCAAAAGATTATTAAAATCAACAATCATTTGTTAATATTATTGAAATTTTTAAAGGATTGTTAAAATCATCAATAATTTGTTTCTAAACATGTTGACAATAACGACTTATAAGTTCCCCGTTAATACAACATATATAAGTGTTTAAAAGAAAAATAATTTATTAAATAATTTTATGTATATATGCTCGATTATCACAATTGATACCCAAAGCCACTTGGAAAGGCTTTGACATTCAATTTAAATAAAATATAAAGAAGATGTAGGCGAACCTAGCCTACCAAAATTAATCTATGATGTCATTATCTCCATAAAATTGGATATTTATTTCATATACAATATTATAATTAAAAAAATAATTAAATAAATGAAAAATTGTGTTTTAGTTAGATAAATAAAAATATATTAATATTTAATGTTAAAAAAATTATTTATTTATCATAAAATTTGATTAAGTGAAAAGTAATATGATTAAAACTAATTACAAGCAGATTAATTACTTTAACTTGTTATTTTAATGTTTGAAGAAGGTTCTCATCTCATATATTTTTTTTTAACTTCGTCTACCAAAATTAGTCTATAATGTCATTATCTCTATAAAATTGGATACTTATGTTGTATAAAATATTATAATTATCTCATAAAATTATACACTTATATCATATAAAATTCTACAATTATTTTAGTTATAAAATTGAATAACGATATCATATAAAATAACATAATTAAAAATAAAATTGAGTAAATTAAAAATTGTATTTTAATTATATAAATAAAAATATATTGATATTTAATATTGAAAAAGTTTATTTATTTTTCATAAAATTTGACCCATTGAGAAATAATCAAAATCATGTTAAATGCAACTATCCAACATGTTACTTTAATGTGTGAACAAGATTCTCATGGAATATATAATTTTCCTAAAACAAACTTAGAATTGGTCATGTCTTATCTAATAAACTGTAATGACCTCCTATCCACAATGCGTTCCCAAACGCCCAACAAACTATATTCTTCTCATGGCCAAAATGACGGTAAAAATTTCAACATTTCCAGAACAACTCACACAAACTTGCAGAAACGAAATTTGCCGAATATACAAATGCCATAACAATGATTACAATTTCAACATCAATAACATTAAATTACCGAAAGTAAAATGCATTATACTTCACCAGTTTAAATCATACCGTTGCCACTCGCCCGCTTCGGAGACGTCCCTCGCGCCGTGTCGCTTCCCTCGCTCCATGCCGCTTCTTCTTGCCGACCAAAGAAAACTCACTGGTACCTCCCAGCCAAACGCTAGGGGTACTCTGCTTCCCCCTTATCCCCTCGAGCCGCAAAGGGGACACACAAGAACCAAAGATAGAATAGCGTCTCAGCTCGCCTCAACGGCTGAGCTACCACTCCAAACACAGCTGAGATATACCCAACTCCTCACAAGCAACCCGTCAAGCCACAATTCGGTAGCGTAACGTTACGCTAACCGTTCCTCCCCTTTCTTCCTTCCTTTCCCCTCCTTTTATAGAATTTTGAGACTGACCAAATTCATAAATCATTAATTAATTAATTTTTAATGACTAACCCTCTAACAGTCTCCGTTGTCCAAGTGTCACACATGCCTCTGGTTCTCCAAAATTAATTTCTTTTTCATTATTAAAAGACTCAATTCTCTCACTTCCCCAAAATCGCTCCTTAAATTACTCCTTAAATTACTCCTTAATCACCCCTTAAATTTCTCCTTAAATTACTCCTTAATCACACCTTAAATTTCTCCTTAATTTACTCCTTAATCACTCCTTAAATTACTCCTTAAAATACTCCTCAATTTTTTAGTCTCTTTTATTCTATTATTTAATTCTCTCTTGTTATTTTTATTTTTTTGAACCCAAAAGATAAATGTGGTTTTTAATCTTTTCAATCTATTTTTAAATTCCTAGCTTTTATACTCCCACATTTTT
>ML879041.1:0-13394 GCA_009831015.1 Picea engelmannii
AAGGGAGAATTGGTGATGTGATAGTGACCAACCTGCAAAGTTCCACAAAGCTAGTACCCATATTTGGGACTTTGAGGTAAGGTGTTGGTTTGTGTGGTAATAGACCCACTTAAGCTCCTGGGAAATATGAACATGTTTTCACTAAGTATTTTTCCATAAGTTTCATGGCTCTTAACTTCATGTCCTCCCATGTTTGACATGTTTTTTGGGCCACTCTTTGGATTTTCTCTACAGTTGATAATAAACTCTCATATCTCTTTGGTTGTTTCTTTGAATCTTAGAATTTGTAAAACTCAAAATCCTCAACAACATCGACATAATTTTAATCTTTTTTAAGCAAATTTTTTTCAAAAACCACAACTTTGCCTGTTATCATGTAGGTATGATAGACCTCTCTCTTTTTTGGGAAATATGGAATATCTAGGCCTAGAAAGGATAGGCCTATATCTGTGTTGTGAATTATAAAAAATATTTTGGTCCTTTTTCTATCTGAAAACTTGAAAAGCTATGTCGTTGGATCCAAAAACAAGGATTGAAGTTGTTCGTTATGGGGCCTGATTATCTGCCTGATTCATAGGTCTTGTTTTAGTTTCATTAGATTGTATAGAACATATTTGAATTTGTGATTCCATACTTGGGCACTTTTTGTTTCGCGCGTTCCCGGCCTGGCGGGCTGAAAATTGAGTATCTTTTGTTCCGTGCCCTACAAATAGCAACCACAGTTCCGCGATATACAAATTGACAGTGGGATTTGCAGAGATGAGTTTCTATATAAAGTATAGACATGAGATTTTATACAGCATATGCAGATCGCTTATTCCATACTTAGGCACTTTTTTTATCACGGGTTCGCGACTTGGCGGGCTGAAAAAATACTGAATATTGTTCCATGTCCTACAAATAGCACGTAGATTTCCGCGATATACAAATTGACAGCACGACCTATAGGTTGCTTGGCTGAACATTGCATTTGTACTGTTCTAGAACATATGCAGATTCTTCGTTCCCTTTACTACAAATAACAACCACATTTTTGCGATACACAAATTGACAGGAGGACCTATGGGTTGCTTGGTTGAACATTGTATTTGTATTGTTGTAGAACATATGCGGATTCCTCATTCCATACTTGGGCACTTTTTGGATCGCAGGTTCGCGGCTTGGAGGGTTGAAAATTAAGTATCTATTGTTCTGTGTCCTACAAATAACACCTACACTTCTGCGATATACAAATTTACAAGCGGTCTTCTGGACATAATCTCTATATAAAGTATGGAATGAGATTTTATACAGCATATGCGGATTCCTCATTCCATACTTACATAGTTTATGGATACTGGATTCGCGGCCTGGTAGGCCGAAAATAAAGTCTCTATTGTTCTATCTCCTACAAATAGCACCCAGATTTCTTCGATATACAAATTGACGGCGAGAGTTGCGGAGATGAGTCTCTATATAAAGTATCAACATGAGATTTTATAGAGCATATGCGGATCCCTATTTCCATATTTAGGCAGTTTTTTGATTGCGGGTTTGCACTATGGTGGGTCGGAAAAAGAGTCTCTATTGTTCCTTGTCCTACAAATAACACTGATATTTCCGAGGAATACAAATTGACACGAGTCACCACGAGCTGCTTGCATTTGTTTTGTTCTAGAACATATGCCCATCCCTCTTTCCATACTTGGGCACTTTTTTGGATCGCGGGTTCGCGGGCAGGCGGGTTGAAAATTAAGTATCTATTGTTCTGTATCCTACAAATAGCACCCACACTTTCGCGATATACAAATTGACACGTGGACCTATAGACATAATCTGTATATAAAATATGGAATGATATTTTACACAGCATATGCGAATCACTAATTGCATACTTAGGCAGTTTTTGGAGCACGCGTTGGTGGCCTAGTGCACCGAAAACAATCTATTGTTTCGTCACCTACAAATAGCATCTAGACTTCAGCAATATACAAATTGACAGGTGGACTCGGGCTTCTTTGCTGAACATTGGACTTTTATTGTCCGGTTGCGATATCGTATCAATTTCATAGTTAGCGATTTTTTTTTATCGGGGGCTATGGAGCTGTCCGCAACATATAAATTGTCACGAGTCGCTACAGACTGCTTGGTTGAACATTGCATTTGCATTGTTCTAGAAGATATGCAGATCCCTCATTCCATACTTGGTCACTTTTTGGATCGCGGGTTCACGACTTGGCGGGCTGAAAATTAAGTATTTACTGTTCCATATCCTACAAATAGCACCCACACTTCCACGATATACAGATTGACACGCAGACCTGGGGACAAAGTCTGTATATAAAGTATGAAATTAGATTTTATACAGCATATGCGAATCACTAATTCCATACTAATTGATAGGTGGACTCAGGTTGCTTCGCTGAACATTGGACTTTTATTGTGTCGTTGCGATCCCGTATCAATTTCATAGTTGGCGATTTTTTTTTATCGGGGGCTCTGGGGATGGAAGGATGGAAATTGGGCTTCTATTGTTCCGCGCTGTACAAATACATTGTTCTACAACATATATGGACCTACGGGTTGCTTGGCTGAAATTTTCATTTGTATTATTGTAGAACATATGCAGAGTCCTCATTCCATACTTAGGCACTTTTTGGATTGTGGGTTGGTGGCCTGGCGGGCTGAAAATTAAGTATCTATCGTTTCGTGTTCTACAAATAACACCTACACTTCCACGATATACAAATTTACATGCCGGCTTGTGGAAATAGCCTCTATATAAAGTATGGAATGAGATTTTATACAACATATGCAGATTCCTCATTCCATACTTAGGCAGTTTTTGGATCGTGGTTTTGCGGCCTGGTCGGTCGAAAATAGTGTCTATTGTTCCGTCTCCTACAAATAACACCCAGATTTTCGTGACATACAAATTGACAAGAGGATCTGTGGGCTGCTTGGATGAACAGTGCATTTGTATTGTTCTAGAACATATGTGGATCCCTCATTCCATAGATGGGCATTTTTTGGATCGCGGGTTCGCGGCCAGGCGGGATGAAAATTAAGTATGCAGAACCCTCATTGCATACTCACAAGTGGACTCGGGTTTCTTTGTTGAACATTGGACTTTTATTACCCTGTAGCGATTCCATATCAATTTCATAATTATCATTTTTTTTTCTATCGGGGGCTCTGGGGTTGGCGGATTGGAAATTGGGCCTGTATTGTTCCTCACTGTACAAAAACATTGTTCTAGAACATATGCGGATCCCTCATTCCATACATGAGCACGTTTTGATTGCGGATTCATGACCTGGCAGGCTTAAAATTAAGTATCTATTGTTTCGTGTTCTACAAATAGCATCTTCGCTTCCGCGATATACAAATTGACAAGCGGACATGTGAACATAGTATCTATATTAAATATGGAATGAGATTTTATACAACATATGTGGATTCCTCATTCCATACTTGTGTAGTTTTTGGATCGCGGGTTGGCGGCCTGGCTGGTTGAAAATAGAGTCTCTATTGTTCCCTCTCCTACATATGCCACCCAGGCTTCTGCGATATACAAATTGCCAGGAGGACTCGGGCTGGTTTCCCGAATATTGCACTTTTAGGTAGTTTTTGGATGGCGGGTTTGCGGCCGGGTGGGCCAAAAATAGAGTCTCCATTGTTCCCTCTGCTAGAAATAACATCCAGACTTATTCCATATACAAATTGACAAGAGGACTTGGGCTGGTTTGCTGAACATTGCACTTTTATTGTCCCGTAACAATTCCATATTTATTTCATATTTAACGATTTTTTTTTTATTGGGGGCTGTGGGGATAGCGGGCTGAAAAATGGGCCTCTTTTGTTCAGGCTTGCGGGCTGAAAATTGGGACTTTGTTGTTTCGCGTTGTACAAAAGCTACCCACAACTCCGTGATATACAAATTGACAAAGGAACCTGTGGGCTGCCTAGGGCAACATTGCAGTTTCATTGTTCCTTGTCCTCTGAATAGTGTTCAGAGATCCGCCATATACAGATTGACAGATGGACTTGAGAGCTGGCACATTAAATTATTAAAGGATGTTAAATCACTTATTCTTAAAAGAATCAAGGAAAGAAAATATATTTTTTTTTACTTCTATAACCATAAGCATAACAAGGACCAATTTGAATTTTAAAGGCCTGTTGTTCATATGATAGCACAATTGCATTCCGCACACTAAATATTCGTTGATTTCAAATTATTCCAGAATATTAATCTGACTAACTTCATTGAATAAGAAAAAATGCAAAAGCAACGACCAATTTGTATTTTAAGAGCCTCTTTTTGTATGTGAGGAAAGTCGCAGTTCAGACACTATATATTCGTTGATTTCAAATTATTTCAGAACAATAGTTTGACCAAGTTCATCGATGAAGGAAATATGCTAAAGCAAGTGCAAGTACAGTTGCATCACAACACCATAGAAATTACCAGGCGGATTTGCGTCCCAGCTGGCTAAAAAAAAACAATTATACTGTTTGGTGTCCTCCAAAGAACAGCTGGAGTTCCAAGGTATACAAATTGACAGAAAACGCAGATAGCCAAGAACCAACCATACTTTAAACAGTGCACAAGAAAGTTCCTAGAAGGTTCCATAGAGCATAACCCATTGACCTTTGCACCAAACAATTTGATATACAAAGAAAAGATGTCACCGCATTTGTTTTCTATTGAAACGAACTTTCATCTGGATGTTGAACAAATATTACAGAGAGACATGAGGTATTTTCATTTCCTCTCAAAGTTTCACATAAGTTTTTTCCCCTTTTGAGCCGATATGCAAAATTGCATTGTCCTCATTTAAGGTGAATTTTCTTTGTATCCGAAGCTGCCGCAGCATGTAGACACTGCTTGCCTTTTTCTGTAGATATGTTTCATACGACAACTCTACCAACACATGAAGCACATTTTGTACAGCGACTGCTTGATCGTACAGTGCACGGTTTTGTTGCCCATGGTTCAAATAACATCACTGAGGCAATGCCCATAAATATATGGACATTTTTCACCGCATCGCAGACAATCAATCGTATCATTAGTTATCAAAGCGGAGGTAGAGGCAGTGGAATGGAATTTTGCACAAACAGGCTCAAAGGGGGTCGAGTACACATTGGCTGCAACTAAAAGACCTTCAATCCGGGAATGCGATCAAAGGAATTAATACATTGAACAATATAATACACAACTGCATCCCACTCTCCCCTTTAAAACAAAAAAAATAAATTAACAACTGCATAAATTTGTTAAAGGCTATTTCTATAAGCAAAGCGAGGATGATTTTGTAAATGTATACGCACAACAATTGTAGAGCTAGCTAGCTTCTCCATATCCTTTACTATATCTTCTCACAACTCTGTTACAAACGTTGATTGGGTTGTCTGAAAGATTGTTTCTCTAGCATCCTTCTTTTTTGTTATATTTTTGAACAACATAAGTGGAATTTGCCCTCTATGCAATTGTTGTTCTATTGACAAAAACAAATATGAATACGCATCGACAAATTGTAGCTGCAACATGGAACAATGAAATATTTGTGTAACGTATTCGACATACATGCAGAAGTGAAAGTAAACAACAAAACTGAATATGAAAAGTGGTACCATTTCCTTTTCGTTGTCCGAATATCCATCCTTTATATGGAGAATCTGTTGCGACCCAAATTTCCTGGCCAGTGTGACAACGGCCCCAATCGTTCCCATTGGGTAAATATCAGTGCTCTGTGAAATTTGTCTAATAGTCGAGTCTGAGAGGAAGTGGTATTCTGAAAAAATAGGAGGAATTTTTTCCACAATGCTTGTTTCGTTGACCGAAATAATTCGATCGCAATCACCACGGTCATATACTGTTTTTGGTAATATATTAAAATTTGTAATGGATATCCCATTACGCGGCAATATCTTTTCTGCATGTTTCTGGACAAGTTGTGGAGGAACAGTCAGTGTGAATGTCATCATGGCATCCTTGTCTGTCATATCTGTTATCACCCCATAAATTATGGGAATCAATTGATGACTTGGATATTATCTGTATCTGGTGATCTTGTTGACAAATGATATTTCAGTTCTTCAAATAATTTGTGAAAAGAAAAGAAAAAGAAAGAAAAAGAAAAAGAAAAAAGAAAGAAAAAGAAAAGAGGGCTAAAAAGAATTGAAACAAAGGCCCCATGCAATAATGGCAACTTGGTCATACCTTTCAAGCATGACCAAGTTATTTTAAATTTTCAATGTTGATAGGTTAGTGAATGCATCTGATCAGACCATCTAATCCTAATCAGATAGCCCCTAGGTTAGAATTAGTGAATGCATCTGATCAGACCATCTAAGCCTGATCAGATAGCCCCTAGGTTAGAGTTAGTGAATACATATGATCAGACCATCTAATCCTGATCAGGTAGCCCCTAGAAAGAATAAAATCTTAACCCAACTGTTTAACCTGGGTTAATTGCCTTATGACAGTAGGTTAGGATGTAGCTTAATTACCTGGCCTGCCTTGCCAAAATAAAGCCAGATCGATAAAAATGCTACCCTATGACTCCAATGCCTAAGTGTAATTGAATTGATGTCCCCTTAGTGGTGTATATGAGAAAAACCAAAGAAAACCCATGAACAAAGCACTAATCCTAAGTTTTCCGTGCACATGACATTTTCCGACCCAGACATATGTTCTGGTCACTTTCCAGTGGTCCAGATCTCATCGCCCGGATCAACGGCTCACAAAGCATTCCAGACCCCCCTTAGTGTTCTACATTTAATCAAAAGGGGGGGTCCGAAATCGATGGTAATGCTTGCGCAGATCTGGATGGTCCTGAAAGGGGCACGCGAATCCACGACTCATATTGGATTCCGGACCCCCCCACCCGTTCTGCCTTTAACGGAGGGGGGGGGGGTCCAGAATTAATTATAAATCGGGCGCAGATCTGGACGGCTCTTAATCCAGCGCTCAAATCGACGGTCCACATTGGATTCCGAACCCTCCCCTCCGTTCTGTTTTTAATGGAGGGGGGGGGTCTGGAATTGATATTAAGGTGCGCGTAGATCTGGACGACCATCATACAAGCGTGCAGATCGATGGTTCTTAACACATTCCGGACCCCCTCGGATGTTCTACTTTTAACCAAAAGGGGGGGGTCCGGAATGAATATTCCTTCAGGCGGGCCCCTTGTTACACATTGCACATTTCCATTGGTCCAAAGGTCAAATCCCCCACCTGCTATCTGACATCCCATCACCCCTGAACGTCACCCTCCACTGAGCCCACTTGTCCTACTTGCCCCTGGGTCGAAGTCCCATCCCGTTACTACTGTCAGTCCACGGTGTCAGCACCATAACACCCTTCACTCATGAACAGCCCCCTTTGGCGACTTTACCCCCAAACACAAACCTCCACGTCAGTTGTCCGTATACTTTGGTCACCGTCACCTGCCATATCACCCCAAGTGGCCCGTTGCACATTAATAATGGGATGATATGCCCGTTGTCATGCTGACCGTTTTCCCGCATCTGACCGACCCAGTTTTGAATAAATATACTGTTGTGACAATTTTCACTCTTTATTCATCCCTCGTGCCAGAACCATCCATCGCACCAGAGAACGTATCCATCGTCTTCCCACTACTCCCCCGTCATTTTCCTCCACCCCTGTAGACCCCACTAACGTGTTTGTTGCAAGTACAATTACGGAGATGGTGTCTAAAACGAAGCCAGCTGAAGAGGAAGAGAATCTGTTTGTTCCGCCTCCGGTCGACCTAGATAAAATCCCTCTGGTTGACAAAGATCGGCTGATAGCGGACACTATATGCAACTTTGACTTCTCTGATCTGCAATCATGGCTCCGGGAGGTTTTCCTGGACCAAAGTGACGAGATTGGGCTCTGGGAGTCCAATTTACCCCTATATCTGTTTCCCCAAATCCACCATTTCCCAGAGTTCGCACTCAAGTGCCAAGCTCACTACGTCCCCGACCAGAAAGCCATTGTTTCTTCCTCTGGGGACGTCCTTTTCTTCATCACCCCAGAAGATATCGACCAAATGATGCAGATAACCCACCCGGAGTCTGTGTCTCCATTCAACCTGGAAATCCTCACTGAGCTTTACCAAAAGATGACTTTCCCGCAGAGAGCCCAGATAGTTGAGCTTTTCCTCCCCACTTCCGCTCCACTCCTGAACACAAATCCTCTGTACCCTTCCTCCATTTTTTTTGTCAAAGGGAATCAGATTATTTCGGCTCTGTTTGCTCTGCTTGGATACTACTCCGATCAGTGGGTGGATGAGCCCATCCTAGGTTTTCTGTCCATCTTCTCCAACGATGAACGACCAACCACGCAGTTCGACTATAGCACTTTCCTGGCAAACAACATCCATGAGCAGTTCGTTAATTTCACCACCAAAGGCATGTTCAGGTATTCATCCATTCTGGCTTACACGTTCCTCTATTTCCAAGCCGACAGGTTCAACTTCTCCATGCAAAAGATGGATGCCGACGGGAAGCCTCAGCCAGTCACAGTGTGGACCTCTCTCCTGAAGCAAAATTCTGCCGAATACGACTTCACAGCATTCATTGACCAGTTTTACCACCCAGCGGTGAGTATGTTACGTGGCATGCCTGAGCCACGGATTAATGACGAAGTCCAAAGGATCCTGCATCTCTCAGACAACGTTCAGACATGAGACTGGTATTTATGCCAGAATCACACAGAAATTAGAGTCTTTGGGTGCGAATTGGCACCCTATAAACTGCCACGATATGTACCGGTAAGACTTTTCGCATTAGAATATATAAGGCAGATTATGAACTCTGATGATATTCATTTTGTGTCACTTAAGAAAAAGCAGCAGTTGAGAATCAAAGGACAAATTGGTCCTTTTATCTGCAATAACCGGGGCGCGGGGGAGGAAGCAGATCGAATTTTGAAGGAGATGAAATTCTCCACGAGTTTCGTCTGGCACTATGACCCCCACGGGATCATTTCGGACATGAGGGTAAAAAAAAAAAATGCCCCTTATGTGCACGAGTCCAAGCCAGAGATCGAGAAATTTGTGAATCAGGCAGTCTGGCTGCCTGACACTTTGCTGGACTTGGAACAGCAGGGGACCTCAACAAGTGTGCTTCCCGCTACCACGCCATAGGTCCTCAAGGAGAAGAGGCCCAGAAAGGAATCACCTCCTCCGGTAACAAAGGTGTCACCGAAGGAATTTCAAATTCACGCCAAAAAGCCAAGGACTGTTCCAGCGACAGGCACGACAGTGGAGCAAGAGATCACAACCACCATCTTGGCCACCCCAGGGGTCAAGCCCACAAGTCTACCTTTCGGCTCGAGTCAACACAGGGAGATAGCAAAAGTATTGAAAACCACAAACTCTCCCCTAGATACTCCACCAAGCAAGACCGGGCCCAAATTGGGCATTTTTGAAAAATATGACTTAATAAAAAAGAAGAACCAGACCCTTACCAGCATCGCTTATGCCCAGTTTCAGAAGAAGTCATCCACAGCTCAACACAGGATCCTTTCGACATTCAATACAGAGAAAGGGGGGATGCATATGGCCTACCTCCATGCACAAGTGCCGGATCCCAAAGTAATATCCGATTACAAAAGGGTCACAGTCGAGTTCCAGGCCAAGGACATGCACCCAGCAGATCAGATGGATCTGCACAAGCAAACTGGGGAGATGGTTTTTCACACTCTGGCCCATGCTACAGCTTCTGCTTCAAAATATCGGATAGCTTTCAACAATGCCCAGACCTAATTGAATATGGAGAAGATATCGTCTTTTGCAAAGGACAACAAAATCAAGACATTGGAGGAATTGGTCCTCAAAATCGGCTACGACCCCGCTAATGTCAAGGCCGCCGAGGAAATGATAAAAAAGAAGAATTCCGACATTGATTCCCTAAGGAAGCAGCTAAAGCTTCCTCCAACAGAGGATCCACAAACGAAGGAGATAGCCGAAAAAGAAGGGGAAAAAGATGAGATGCTGAGATTACTCATGGAACAGAATGCTCAGTTAAGGGAGATGGAGGTTGAGATGGAAAAGATGTTAAAGGAGAAAGAGCAGACAAAGACAGCGAAGGGAATCCCCTTAAGTGCTATCCCCATTGCAGGATTAAGCACAGCGACAGTGACAACAATTCCATCCACAACAACAATGTAGGTACCAGAAGGCACCATAGACCTGGCCAAGTCTATGGAGAGAATGAATTTGCAGGAATCCGAAATCAACAGACTCAAGAAAGAAGTGGAAAATCTCCAAGAGATGAAGACTTCTTTCCAGACTGGTCTAGCCAAGGAGAAGCAGGTGAATGAGCAAATCAGGAAGGAGCTACAACAGCTCGAAAAACAGACTGTGGCAGGTAAGACTCTGGCTGAGGCCAAAGAAGTGATATGGACTGATATTTCCAAATCCATAAATGAAATATGGCCAATGTTTCAAATAATGTTTGAACAGAACGAGTTTCTCGAAAGGAGCAAACAAGCTATGGAGAAAATCAGGACAGAGCTGGGAGACATGCCAGCTCAAGCTAATGAAATCATAAGGTTCCTAAATTCAAAGACCAGGGAGGAACTGGAGGAATTGAAGATCGAGGACAGGAAATAAACTATACTGGAAGTGAAAAGAGTTCTGACCAAAAGAGGCCTCATGCTTCAGCTTGAGGAGAAAATCCAAGTTATGGATCAAGGAGTGCAGAGGTTTTTCCACAAGATAGATACTCTGCAAAGAAAAGGTCTGCCCGGTATGAAGGTCATCAATGATAAACTGATGACACTCCCTGATTATAAGAAGAAGTTGGAAGAAATGTCTGTTTCCAAGTTTGCAGGGGTACAAGGGAGTATCACGGGAAAAGCATTCATCGAGGCCCTGCAGCTGGATATTGATATCCAACATGAAATCAAGCACATATTCGTCGTCAAGCCCACATTTGCTAAGTACACGGATATGGACGAAGTGTACAGGAGATTGCTTAAAATCACAGTGCCAGCTCATATCAGATGGGAGGAGCTGTGCGATTTGCTAGATTAGCAGACGGGATGTCTCTATCCATGTCATCTGTCCAGTCAGAAGAGGTTGCGAAGGCACCTCGCCAATGGCCTACCCAGAAGTTCAGCAAACAGTTGCATCGAGTCATCAAAACTATTTTGATTAGTTAAGTTAGTTATGCTAAAAATAGGATGAGCACGTCCTGATCAGTTATGACAGGAACGTTTGTATTTTGACTTATAAATACTTCATTTTTCAATGTGTTGGGGGTTGTTGATTCGCACCTCCTATTGCTATCAAGCTGTAACATTTTTGAGGAGATCTACCATTAATAAAGAAGAGGAAGTTTACAGGATTCTTGCGTATGTTCACTGGTGATGTGTTCCCTTGAGTTAATGTTTTCTTTCTTCGTATTTCATTTTGTTGTCTGAATCTAATCTTTACGAGTAGCATTATGTTACAGGATTTATCTCTGATACCCTGTTTTCGACTCTAGAGGTTTAAGTGTTTATCTTCTAAATATCTTCAATTAAGAGATTCTTAAGTGCTTGTTAGTTGAAGTTATTTTCCTCATCTGTTCTTCCCTTCATCATTTAAAATACGAAAAGATCCAGTGAATGTATTACCTCGCCTTGTGAAAGACTTCTTCAACATTTCTGGTTGTATCTCGGATTCCTTAAATACAGACCCCATAGCCCAATGGATGTGTAGTTTGTCTCAACCAACTTCAAAAAACCCTTACAACAAAACCAACATTTTCTATAGCTAGTCTAATATCTTAATTTAAAACAAAGCTAAATCATATAGAGAGATCCCTCTCTGGAGCTGGAAGGGCTAGATCCCAGCTCTAAAAGTGGTTGGTTAAGGTTACCTTAGTAAATTTCTTCTTTTTCAACCTCTAGGAAATTTACCGAGTGCTAACAATATCATCACACATAATGGGTCTACTTTTGTTTGCCTTGTCCAAGTAGGTGGTATAGACAACCATTATGTCCCCGACGAACACCTGTCCAGTTTGGCGACTGTTCAAGGCTTCTATTGAAAGTACTTTGGATGTCATAACTCTAGACCTTAAGACATTTTTTTCTTTGCCTCCTCCTTTAATGGAATTTTATGCTCGATGACAGAGGTGTCATAGGTTTTGAGGTCTTGGTAGGTCCAGGCAAACACATCAACAAATTTCCTCAAAAGTCCAACGTATTCGGACCTCTTCTCCTCTGTCAGACTCTTTGACAATTTGACAAACTTGGGCTCACCCTCGGTCCCAATGTTGCACTGAATAGTACCAGCCTCCTCCTCTGAGACTTTTCCCTTTAACGATACATCATTTCCATCAAAAATTCTTTCCAAAGGAACTAGTCCTCTGGGAATGTGGTTGCTGGGCAGTTGTACAATGTCACGCCCTGCAAACTTGTTCAGAAAATCACCCCCATCAAGCTCTTCCTCTGAGACAATATCTTGGTCAATGTCCATTTATGAAAATTCCTCGACAGTCTCCAAGAACCTCTTGACCTCGAGATCATCCTCGAATACCTTCCAATATTTGACGTTGTCAGGTATGGAGGGCCTGTATTTTACTTCGACATCATACCTCAGTTTGGGCGGCAAGGGTACCTTAAAAATGCTAGCCGATGTAGCCAAGGAATCTGCCATTATGTTCTCCTCTCTTGGGACGAATGAAATGTTGAATGCTGAGAAGAAACTGTCGACTAGGTCCCATACCTCATTTCTGTAGCTTCTGAGTCAAGGATGCTTAGCCTGATAAGTGCCTTTGATCTGCTATACTACCAACTTGGCATCTCCAAACACTGCTAGCTCTTGAATTCCCATTTCCCTTGCCGCTCTTAATCGCAGAATAAGAGCTTCATACTCTACCACATTGTTGGTAGCTTCAAATTCTAATTTGTATGACAGAGATGTGGTCTCCTGAGTAGGTGACACAAAAACCACTCCAGCTCCAGCACCTTCTCTGGAGGAGGCTCCATCAAAGAACATTTTCCAAACGGGGGTGACGGAGGGAGGAGGTTTAGGGGAAATGGTAGGCTGCTTTCTGAGTTTGAGAGGAGGCTCGGGAGCATGGGTGAGCTGTAGTAAACTGGAGCCTAAATCAATGTCCAAGGCAAAGATGGGATGGTTTGTGGGGTTGGCTTCATCACTGATTATGTAGGCCAGTTGGGCTTCTCTATATAGTCTTCTATGCTCTCCTCCAAATACTGGGATAGTAGCATACGCGAGGTCCATTTTCAAGGTTCCTCCTAGTCTTTTTATCCAAGATCTTGATAACAGCATACCGAACTTGGGGGGGACATCAGCTACTACAATATCCATGACCACACTCTTCATGGGCAGTTGAAACAAGGTCACAACCAGGTCCTTAATAACTCCAAGACACTGAACTCT
>ML879042.1:0-17045 GCA_009831015.1 Picea engelmannii
GCCTATAAGTCATAGCCACAATCATGCCAATGAACTACCTCCATAACCTCAATCAAGATTTTTAAACCTTCATTTAGAGCCCTATATAAGGACACAACTTGTCTCTCTGGACTAAAAGGTTTGTGTGATATGTGTTGATACTTAAGGCACTCTTGAGAGCATTATGATTTTTTTGGGGCCAATGACGAGCACTATGGAAGTAAAATGAAGGATAAGCATATTTCTAAGAGGACATGAAAGTCATTCACATCGAGGTAAGCCAATGAAAATCATGAGTTTGAATTCCTTGAAATACTAATCAATGATCAAGAATGAATTATGTCATAGTGAGGTCTTATGTGAAAGAGGCATCTAGCTAGGTATCCTTGCATACAAGTTCCCCTCACTTGGTACCATAGGTAATTTCCAACATGAAATTATTGTTGAAAAACACTTATATCTTCTTCTGCATTGGTATTGCCACATAGTTGTATTTTTTTTTCTTGTTTAGACATGCATGTGAATAAGATCTAGCATAATGAAGGCATAATGTAAAATTTGCTACAAAATCATCAATGTGTCATAGGTATTTTGAAGGTCATATCACAAGATCCATGAGATGGATATTGGAAATTTTTGGTAGAGGGAGTGTTTACATTGTGATAGATACACCCACCAAAAATATAAAATCCCCAGAACAAATGTTTAGAAACACAATTGGGACACTTAATTTTTGAGAGACCAAATGTATATATCTTTCAAACCTATTTTTAGGGTATACTCTCCTATGAATCTAGTTTACAATCCAACTTGAATCATTTTATTTCGATAAATTTATGCCCTAATTACTAACCAACTATCCTAAATCTGCACCACTAAAACTTTGTTTCCTAGACTGTTCATGGGTATACTTGACCTATCAATTCTACATATCTACAAAAATTGTTTCTATTGGAGATACCTACATGGATCTACTTTACTTGTGTTGAAGGAAAAATGCTAGTTATTTTTTTTGTAGGTCAAAGAAGGATAATGGAGATCAATTCATGAACGAGTAATTTTTGAAGACCAATTTTCATGAAAAAGGCAAGGTACAAAGACTTTTTCAGATAAACATCAAGAAATTTAATTTGTAACTGTCAAAAGGGAGAAGAGGAGGTCTTCAAGTATGAAATGGTAGTTGTAAAGAAACATGTTCATCCAACAAAGAAAATTGAAGCAGTGGCAAATCAATATTGAAGTAAAATTAAACAAAAAATATTATGGATTTTCACTCTTAAAATTGACAAAGAAGACCATCAATATATTATTTATGGTTTTCCATGTCAACAAGATACTTATTACATTTGTATGAAGAAAATGTGATCCACATATTATTCTAACCTATAAATTTGACTCTCATTTGATATGTTTATAGTTCTAAGTTTTGGTCCATTTTGGAAGATATTATATTTTTAAGTTTGTTGGGAATCTCTAGAAAAATTGTTGGATATGCATATTTAAATGGTTAAATTTATATAATTCTAGTGCTTGAGGGGTTTTCCAACATAGTGAATTCATTTATACATTCAGAAATGCAATTTAAACAATAAAATATTTACCATTTCACCCAAATTTATATTATCCATATAAAAAAAACTAATAAATTTAAATTTAAACAGACCTAAAACTAAATGAAAATCCAAAAACAATCATTGATTTAAAATTCACTACCCATGGCTTGTCAACACCTCATTTGATATTTAACACTTTCCAACTTTCTTCACCCTACTGTGCAACATTGAATGCTACTGGTTGTTAACCAAGACATATTGACCATGACACTTTCCAACTTTCTTCACCTTGCTGCTCAACATTGAATGCAACACTTTCCAACTTTCTTCACCCTGCTGTGCAACATTGAATGCTACTGATTGCTGGCCAAGACATATTGCCCATCTCGCATCTCTTTCAAAAAATTTGAAAAAGAATTTGCATAAATTTGTCCTGTTAACGAAGGCACGATTGTTTTTTCATGTAATGGCTGTGTGATCAAACTCAAAATCATGATGACTGTAGAGAGTAAGTTAATTGCTTCGAGGCAGATTCCCGACAATTTCGAGGACAATCGCAAGAACATAGAAGTTGAGACACTGAGTCGATACATACCGATACTAATTATCATTTCAGTCGACGATAGATTTGACTATCACGTGATCGAATCATCGAGACAGTAAATCACAGTCTGGCCGACTTATGTCAGAATCCACTGTAAGTCAAATTACAGGCCTGAAAACAAGAATAAGAATTTATTATACATGGTGGAGTAATAAAAATGATTTTAAATCACTCATTTTTCTGGTTGCAGAAAATTGAGATTTTCCATATGGTTTCACAGGTCAAGGTTTAAGGGTATAGTTTATTCACACTTCAGGGGTGTTTGAGAGTTTTGAAAAAATTCAAAAATTTAATATTCTAATTTATAACTATGTTTTGTATAATTTAATTTTAAGTTCACTATTAAGTAGACACTAAATTGGTGTATGAGATTTCTTTGTTTTTGTTTATGAAATAGGAGATTTCTCAGTGATTTGAGTGCTGAAGTTTAAGGAGGTGTACATTTCTGAACTTAAATCTATTATAGATTCAAGTTGACTTTGCTCCATATCAATTGGATGGACGGAATCTGCAATCAAAATAAGGATTGCCAACATACATATCCTATTCCTCTGAATGACTTTGCTCCATACCCATTGGATGAATAAAACCTACAATCCAAATAAAAATTACTGATATATATACCCTACCCCTCTGGATTTGAACATACACTTGACATATCATATGGTCATTACGTTTCTAACTGTATTGCATGCGCATACCTGCAACACTGGAGACTTCTACTAAAATCTTGTCATCTAACCAAAGTTACTCTTCTACATGCGAATCATGCTGTCACTTAATATTCCCAACATATGGATTGATTGTTTTATAAGAAATGAATGTTAGAATAATGTAGAAACTTATATAAGTTTGTTTCACAAGCAACAAGTTTGTTTCACAAGCAACAGATTTAGTTTGTGAGTGATTTAAGATCCACAATGATAAGAGTGTGATCTAATCCTCTAGTTAACTATAAATGTAGTCGCCTGTCAATAAAGTTTTGTGAGCACTGTGTCACTTGTTTGTTCCTCTTATTTTAAGTTTAATTATGAAGGCATTCCTTCATCTAGCAGGTAGACAGTAAGATTAATTGACTGTTTTTTAATTATCGTTAATTGACTAGTTTTTAATTATAAAACTACTTTTAGTAAGTTTTATGGCCAAAGTTCTATGATTCTAAAGTCATTCGTCCATTACGATACGCATAAGAATCGTCTGCAGCATGACGATGATGTAAAGTGTAAGTTACTTAAGCTGATTGCTTGGAGGGTTTCTGACATTTCGGTGGACAATCACCCGACTGGTTGGAAGATAAAAGTTGCCTGAAGATACTCAGTCGATCCATACTTATACCGAGTATCATGTCAGTCGACAATAGATTCAAATATCACGCGATCGAATCGTCGAGACAGTAAATCACTGTCTTTATATATCCACCGACTTGTGTCAGAATCAGTTGATTTCCATGGCAGTATTATGTCAGACTCAGTTTTGTTTATAACTATTTCTATCAAGTCTGCAGTTTTTTAATTGATCATCTGGATTTTGTATTTTTATATAGCAGAAGCTACTTGATTTGGAGCAAGTGGATTTAGAAAAACAAGGTTATTAGGTAGCATATACTTGCCAAATATAATAAGGAAAGTATTGTTTAAGGAGATAGGGAAAGAAGGAGTAGGCATGAAATGACTAGATGACAGAAATATTTATTACAATTATATTGGGGGAAGTGAAGACAATCTAAATAAGCTCAGATCATTACATTAATGGTATTAATTTTGTTTAGAAAAGACATGTAAGTTGTGGTTAGAATTATTCATTCTTAACAAAGGCTATGATTGGAACTTGCTTACATATGTTTGGAATTGATGAAAGTATGAAAGTATGAGATGGTTTGAGATTGTGTTAGTTTATCCAAATTTTAATAATAATTAAATTATATATATATATATATATATATATATATATATATATATATATATAAATTTGGATATATAATTTTGGGGTTGGCTAAAATTTTTATTTTTTGGGTTTTTTGGTTGGAATCCGACGATGTAAGTTTGGACAAAATCATTATTTTTCGTTATTTAAATTGTATTTTTTAATGTATAAATGGATTCAGCTTGATGAAAAATTTCCGGGGCACTAGAATTATACAAACTTAGCCACTCAAATCTGCAAATCCAACTATTCATAACCGAATTTCAAACAAAATTAAACAAAAAATATTACCTAAAAATATCCAAAAGATAAAAAATTTAATCTATTACTATAATTTTTTATGAAATTGTAATTTCCATTATTTAAATTATTTTTTTAATATATAAATAAATTCAAATACTTTGAACTTTAAGTACTTAAATTATATAATTCCAACAATTAAATTTTATAATTTCAACAATTTATATCTAATTTTAAATAAAATTTATCCAAAAATATACCATACTATACCATAATACATAATACAATCGTTTAAAATTTCAATTTTATAACCTATAAAATTAATGAAAAAAATATACCATACCACACACCATACTAGGTCATAGAAAAATATACCATACTACATCACATCATACCAATTTTGTATATTGCTCAACCAATGCAATGCAGTACAATGATAATAATAATAGAAATGAAGACAATCTGGATCATTCAGATTTCAGTTTCATGAGGTTGTTCATGTTAATTTGATGCGTGTATGCACATGACTGCAGGCACTATACTGAAGACCAACATGCTAATGGCAGCATCATCACCACCACATGGATGTGTTACGTTCTGTCATTGGTATCCCTTTCATCTCTACATAGAGTTAGTGAGGTATATGAGTTAGTGAGGTAATATG
The DNA here is from genome assembly GCA_009831015.1 of Picea engelmannii. NCBI lineage: Eukaryota > Viridiplantae > Streptophyta > Pinopsida > Pinales > Pinaceae > Picea > Picea engelmannii. The sequence goes on from ML879042.1 coordinate 4,964, forward strand.
GTAAACGTGTTTAGAGAGGTGACAAAACGTAAACAATGCTAGTATGATTTGAATTTTTCTATAATAATACATCACTTTGGTGTCCAAAATTTTTCAATGTCATACATAACAGTACAATTATATCATTAAATGTGGTTGATAGATATCCATAGGCATCATTATTGATATATATTCATATGCATCATTAAATTTTAAAAGGTAAAAAATACAAGTAATATTGAAATAAAATTACAACTATAAAATTTAAACATAAAACTTTGAAACATTAAAACAAATCTAAAAATTAAACGTTTAAACAAAGAACATTAAATCTGAAAATTTGAATTTAACAATAATTTAATTTGAATCTAAAAAAATTGAAACATTAAAATTTTTGAATGTCTATTTTACATGAATTTGTCACACTATATATCTTTTCATGAACTATCCTTTGAACTTATGTTATGTTCATAATTTGTATCTTGCTTTGAATTTTTTCATCATAGTAGACATATCCTTTTATTTAAAAAGTATATTTAAAAGAATTATAGTTATATAAGTTTAAGAAGCTTGTTTAAAAGAACTATAGTTATCTAAGTTTATAAATGTGGTAAGTTTTTTTGGAATTTAGAATAGTTAAAATTTGTGACCATACATAGAGTTTTTAATTATTTACAATGACTAAAACCTTAAAACAATTTTTAAAGATTAACATACTCAAGTGAAACGTGGAAACCATATATTAATTTAAATTAAAACTAAGCATACAAAAATTAATTAAAACTCAACATAGATTAATAAAATAAATAAATTAAATTTAATATAAACATTCAAATAATATATTAATTTTTGTTTAAATGAAATGAAATTAAAATATAAAAAAAAAAAAAAGAGCACTGATATGGGGAGTGATGGTAAAACCCTACACATAGTAAATAAAAATGGTAGTGATCTATTTAAGAAAAATAAATAAGGCTATTGGTTCTGATGCAAGAGACGATTCACATCTAATCAACTAATAAGTCATGGGCTTGATTCAAATTTCATTTTATAACAGAAAGCCAATGGCAATAGATATTAATATTTTTTTTTTTATCTAACTAAAGTGTACTAGGAACTTATTCAACAAACATTCATATAGATTGTTTACATAGCGAAACAACAGAAAGAACCGACAAAACAAAAAACATGCCCAAGTTGTTAGGAAACGAAAGAAAAAATGTAACAAGATTCTAATAACAAAGAATATAAAACCAAGATTAAACCGAGATCAACAATCACACAATTGGCACAATGATTTTTGTGGAAACCCAATACAGGAAAAAACCATGGAGCAATGATACTCAATATTCTTATTATTCAAGGGAGAATTACAATAGCCAACACATGCATACAACCATCCTCTCCTCTCTATGCACACACTGCACTTCACAATATTGCGTCTTGCTCACACACTCCTCACCTCTATGGGTATGCTCGTATATATAACATCTCTCAAACAATTAGACAAAATGATTATAATAAGATCCACCAGTTACACAAATTGTTCACTGAAGATTGCATGCATGCACATTCTAATTTAGTTGATGTGCATGTGCATGCTACCACATGGGAAATTGGTTGGCACGTTTTCAAAAATCTCCACCTTGACAACAATTTACTTGATATATCATGCCCAAATGAATTCATCACCTTTTCTGCAAGCCAAGAGAATCCAAACACCATTGTAGCTTCTCTAACAAAACTAATTTCGTAAACATGTTTGTAGAATTCACTTTTGTATGGGCCTTTTCTAGAGCCACTCCCCCTTCATCAACCATCTGTGTTACAAAATGGTATTTGATAGAAATATGATTTGTCTTACTGTGATAAGATGGATTTCTTTCCAAATGAACAACACTTTCACTGTCACAAAATGCTTTCACCTTGTCCTGCATCCTTCCAAACTCACCCAACAAACCTTTTAACCAAATTTCCTCCTTGCATGCATGTGAAGCAACCATATATTCTACCTCAGTAGTGGATAAAGAAACTAGGTTTTGAAGCTTCAACATCCAACTAATAGGTCCTCCTTCAAGAGTAAAGACATATCCTCAACTAGATCTCCTTTTTTCCAAGTCACCTGAAAATATGAATCTACATAACCAAAAACTGAATCACTGGAACCATCATAGGCGATAAAATAATTACTTGTGCCTCTAAGATACCGAAGCACCCATTTCACTATTACCCAATGCTCTTTACCTAGATTTTCCATGTATCTACTGACAACACCAACTGCATGTGAAATATATGGTCTAGTACTCACCATCACATACATCAAACTTCCTACTGCATTAGCATATGGTACACGAGACATATAATCATTTTCTTCGTCATTACTAGGACATAAACCTAAAGGAAGCTTGAAATGGGAAGCCAAAGGGATATGTACAGGTTTCTTATTATTCATACCAAATCTCATAAGTATTTTCTCTACATACTTATGTTGTGATAACCACAACTTACCATTTTTCCTGTCTCTGTGTATCTCCATGCCCAAGATTTTTTTTGTTGCTCCTAGATCCTTCATATCAAATGCCCTATCCAACTAATCCTTTAACCTGTTGATTTCGACCATGATTTTGCTTGCCACAAGCATATCACCAACATATAACACCAAAATAATGAACATGCTATTTTCCAACTTTTTAAAGTAAACACAATGAACATATTCACTTATTGTAAAATTTAGGCTCACCATGAAGGAATCAAACTTCATGTACCATTGCCTAGGAGACTGTCTCAGGCCATACAATGACTTCTTGAGTTTTCAAACAAACCTCTTATTGAGATCCTGAAAAAAACCTTCTAGTTGTTCCATATATATATCCTCATCCAAATATCCATGTAGAAACATTGTTTTAACATCTAGCTTATCTAACTCAATATCAAGTAAAGAAACTATTTCTAACACAACACGAAATGAAGCAATCTTCACAACTAGTGAAAAGATTTCATGAAAATCAATACCTTCCTTTTGAGAATACCCTTTTTCTACTAGTCTTTCTTTATATCTTTCGACTTTATCATCGACACCCTTTTTCAGTTTGTAGACCCACTTGTAGCCGAAAACCTTCCTGTCCTTTGGAAGTTCTACCAAGTCCCATGTTTTATTCCTCTCTAAGGCATCCATTTATTCTTTCATAGATTTTTTCCATTGATCACTTTCATATACCTTAATTTCTTCCTGAAAACAACTAGGTTGTCCATCAATAGAAGCCAAAGCTTTAGATGAAACATAATCATCATACCTTGTAGGAGGATTCTTGACCCCTGTATATCTCCTTAGAGATGGTTGAGGCATATCCTTAGTTTCCTGGATATTTTCTGCATCTTCAACTTCTTCTTCTGGAAATTATTCATGCTCCTACCTTTCTGAAGATGGCAGAGTTTCCAACTGAATTTGTTGAACTTGCGGTACTTATTCTTGTATCACTTCAACATCTACCAGTTTTGATTTTAAGAGTGAGGATTGATCAAATACTACATCTCTTATTATGATGAGTTTGTGGGCAGTAGGATCCCACAATTTGTACCCCTTAACTCCATAACCATAACTAACAAAGACATATCTCTTTGATCTAGGAGCTAACTTAGAATGATGATCTTTGGAAATAGGATCATAAGAATCACAACCAAATATTCTTAGATTTGAATAATCATACGAATGACCTGTCCATATCTCTTATGGAATCTTAAAATTTATTGCAGTTGATGGTGACCGATTTATCAGATAGCATGCTATAAGAGCTGCTTCTTCCCATAATTCCTACTGCAACTTGGCATTATTGATCATACTCCTTGCTCTCTCTAGAAGAGTCCTATTCATGTGTTCATCAACACCATTTTTCCGAGGAGTATAAACCATTGTTTTATGTATTTCGATCCCAACTTCCTTACAATAGTTTTCAAATTCCACAAATGTGAACTCACCTCCATTGTTTGTTCTTAAACACTTGATTGATCTTTTAGTGCTCTTTTCAACCAAATCTATGAATTGATTAAAAGTATTAAATACATCAACTTTTCTTTTAAGTAAATAGACCCAAACCTTTCTAGAGTAATCATCTATAAATGTCACAAAATATGATGATCCTCCAAAAGAAACTATAGGGGATGGTCCCCAAACATCTAAATGAATGTAATCAAGGATACCTTTGCTTATATGTCTTCCTGTTTTAAAATTCCGTCTACACTGTTTTCCAAAAACACAATACTTGTAGAAATTCAACTTCACAAACTTTAAACTTGGAAGTGACTTACAATCAACCAGTACCTTAAGTCCTTTCTCGCTCATATTACCTAAACACGGATCCCATAAAGAAACAAAGTCACTTGCACCTTCAAATGCTACCACTGCTTGATTTATTTATGTCTTTCCTTCAATATGATAAAGGTTTCCGATCCTCTTTGCCTTCATGACTACTAAGATACCTTTGGACAACTTCAATACTCCACCTTGAGCTGTACACCTGTAACCAACATAATCTAGAAATCCCAAAGATATCAAGTTATTTCTAAGGTCGGGTACATGACTCACATATTTTAATGTTCTTATAGTACCATCATGCATTTTAATCCAGACACTACCAACTCCAACAATTTTACAGGAAAAATAATTTCCCATAGAAAAACATCATCATCAATAGATTGGTAAGTTGAGAACCAATTTCTGTGAAGACACATGTGGCTAAATGCACAATAATCTAACAATCAATGCTGATGTTGATGTGAAACATCACAAATAGACCATAAATAATCAACCATACTTTAACTGGAAGCTAAACTTGTTTAATCTAAATTAGCTTCCTTTGCTTCTTTTGTGGAGTCCTCTTTGGATGCATTCTGCCTTTTCCATCAATCCTTCTTGAGATGCCTAGATTTTCTATAGAACCAACATTTCTGCTTACTATTCTTTCCTTTTGACTTAGACCTTGATGTACCCCTCTGATTTTTCCCTCTTTATATAGATCGATCTATGACCACCATTGCTTCTGTTGTTGATGTTTCTTTACTAGATATTCTCCTCATCTCCTCAGAAAACAAAGCTCCCACAACAATGTCATAATCAATGGAATCTGCTGAGCTAAACCACATAGATGTGACTAGGTGATCCCATGACTACGACAATGAACACAATAGTGTAACTACCTTGTCCTCATCTTCGTACTTTACATCCATACTAGATAATTAACAAATCAGTGTATTGAAAACATTCAAATGATCAACAATTTTTGTACCTTCTTCCATCCACACGTTGTACAACTGTCTCTTTAAGAAGATTATGTTTGTCAAGGAATTTGTCACATATAGACTCTCTATGCTGTTCCACAAACCTGTTGTTGTTTCCTCTCCAACGATGTTAAAAAACACTTCATCTTCCAGTCACAAACAAATGATATTGAGGGTTGTTGCATCTAGATCTTCCCAGTCTTCATTTGTCATGGTTGTTGGTTTATTTGTCTTTCCAGCCACTACCTTTTGCAATCCTAGTTGCACAAGCAGATCCCACATCTTGAGCTTCCATAGCTCAAAGTTATTCTTACCGCTGAATTTCTCCACCTCAAACTTAAAACTCTGCTCTTTCGCCATTAGCACAACCTCCCAAACCACTGCTTAAAACAACCAAGCCTTAATATGAATGAATTATCTTACTCTAAGTTGAACCCCAAAATATTTAATTAAAAATTAAAAAAAATAAAAATTAATAAATATTTTATACCTCCACAACCTTTTTACCAAAACATAGTGGATCGACCTCACCTTTTATAAAAACATCCTCCCACTCTCTTTAATAAGGGAAAGAAAATATCCAACTCACCTTTTTCTATAATATCTGTCACCTCACTTTTTTTCATAAAAGAAAATCTCACCTTCAAACTTCATGCGATGGAAAAAAACTTTAAATTTTTGGATTGTCGCACCCTAGACAAGGATAGCATGCGACAATTTCAAACTTGTCGCACTTTATAAAAGGACATCATGTGACAATTTTCCTGTGACACTTTCATCAAATTGTTGCACTATGTAATGTGTATTACCCGCGACACTTTGGAGAAATTGAAAATTTCGTAAGTGTGTTTGCGACTGTCGCATTATGTAAGAGGGATAGCCTGCGATAGTGTAATAAAATCCATCCTAGGCCGATCCAATCCACTTGAGTCAGATCGGTTAAACTGCTTTTCTATCTAATGACCAAATTCTCTTCTCCTTCTCTCTATGATCCTTCAACTCTGCGCTCGGATACCACTTGTTAGGCATCGAAATAAAAAACGTAACAATATTCTAATAGAAAATAATATAAAACCAAGATTAAACCAAGAAAAACAATCATACAATTGACACAATGATTTATGTGGAAACCTAATACGGGAAAAAACCATGGGGAAATGATAATCGATATTCTTATTATTCAAGGGAGAATTACAATAGCCAACACATGCATACAACCATCCTCTCCTCTCTATGCACACACCACACTCCATAGTATTGTGTCTTACTCACACACTCCTCACCTCTATGGGTATGCTCGTATATATATCATCTCTCAAACAATTAGACAAACTGATTATAATATGATCCACCAGTTACACAAACTGTTCACTGAAGAGTGCATGCATGCACATTCTAATTTATCTGATGTGCATATGCATGATACTGCATGGGAAATTGGTTGGCACGCTTTCAACATAAGTGTTATAGGCATGACCATGGCCGAGCGATATTAAATTGAATGTCTAGCAGTTTGTCTCTTCCATGCATTACCCACTTATTAAACTACAAGTTTCACCATTGATTCTTCATAGAGTATGGAAATATAAGAACACATATGGTGCATATATTAATATAGGTTAAGGTCACATCATTAAAAAACATAGTGATATATTAACAAAAATGCATGTTTAGGGGTTAAGATTATAGTTAGGGTTTTAGACGCTTGCACATATTTTCTTTTAAATGTGATTACGGGAAACCTTGATAGTATCATAGAACATAATGCACATTCAATAGATTTGTAAAAGAGCCCCACCCGAAATATGAAATGTTAATTGATCTGAGATTGGATCCAAATATGAAATTATATGAGAGAAATATCCAGTCAATGTATTTCTAAGTAAATTGATTTCAAAAACTAATGGTGGGTATCCTGTATAATCAGAAAGCCAAACCAAACATTTTATAACCCGTTTGAGCTGCAAAAGTATGATGCTCTTCTATGATGCTACCTTCGTCTAATTGTGCGTCTGGTTAGAAAAGAAAATGGAAGAAATACAAACTGCTTGGGAGTGCTAAATGTAAAATGAGTGTCTCATTAGAAATGAAAAGGGAAGAAATAAAAACTGCTTGGGAGTGCTAAATGTAAAATGAGTGGAAGTAAAAAGACACACATGCATAGTGACCAAGTGAGTAAAACATTAAGCACAATAAAGGAAATAACTCTCCATATACAGACAATGTGAGTGAGTAAAAACACAGGCTTGTATGCGTAGTCATGCACCAAGTAAAAACACATAGAGAGAAGATGGAGCACTCACCCACGGTGCGTTGTCATGCAGAGATAGCAAGTAAAAACACATGTTGCTCATAATGAAGGTGGAGCACTCAACCATGTATCCCCACTCATAAATGAATGAACACCTGGTAAAATGAAGAGGACCACGCCTTAGTAAAAAACCTAAAGGCACATAGTAATAAACCATTCAATTGGCTGTAACAGAATGAGAATGGAACCCGTGGCGTTCATTTTGGTGTTAGGTGGGAAACATAATGGAGAACGTGACTGGCCACTCTGAAACAACTAGGGTTTCATGCAATTAGTAGACACTTTCCCTGTAACTCACAGGTACTCTCTGCACGCGACTGGAACATCCAACTCTTCCAAACCCACTGACACAATAGTATGAGGGTAGAAAGAGGGGTGAAAACCCCCTCGTACCATAACACAAAAAATAACGATCTAGAAAACTCCCATGCTCACTGAACACCTTTTGAACCTCCACCACACCTATGGGACCAATACCTGCAATATGAGACAGATGGAAGCAAAGGAACACACATGCATGCAGAGTCATCGCATCCAAAAGATGCTCGGGTATGGATAGCTGGAAAATGCATCCCTCAAGCTCATATAACTTCCAGATACGTCATAAAATCAACCAGAATAGGAGAGCATACACATTTCATGAGAGACCACGCTCTAATTGATAAATTTCTGGGTCTTTGTCCCTCGAAAAAGGATCTTGCAAGATGGATCAAGACCCGATGGATTCCGAAAGGAGATTACGAGCTCTAGCTAAGCTCCAAAGGGTTCCTCACAGTAATTTTATATAACTTGGAAGAAAAGGACTGCATCTTCGAAGGAGGACCATACTTCTACAACTCAACATGTCTTTACTTGCACTTCTGGACGGACCGCTTCTGCCCTGAAAGGGAATATTTTTACTATGCCCCGATATGGATCCGTCTCTACTCCTTGCCTCAAGAGTTCTGGTTAGAAATTTTTTTAATGGGTATTGGAAATACCCTTGGAAAACATGTTAAGTCCCCAGAGGCCACAAAAAAAATAAAATACACTTCCTATGCAAGAATATGTGTTTATATGAATATCTCCAAATATTTACGAGGTTCAGTAAGCTTGAAATACCAGGATGAGGAATGGGCCCAAACCATCGATTATGAACACATTCCTTTTCGTTGCCGAAAATGTCATGGACATGGGAACCTCTTCATAGACTGCCCACTTAACGTTCCTACCAAATTGGAAGCCAAGGAGAAACCAAAGGATAGGTTCACACAAGTTCAGAACCGAAGAAGATAAGCACAAAAAAACCCAACAACAAAAATGGACGAAGGAACTCCAATACCAACTCTTTCAAAGCCCTCAACCAGCTTCCAGAGGTAGAAGAGGTCGAAAAACCACATCAAGCAACATAAAGAGGAAACAACAACAACAAATAAAAGCAACATCAACAAGCATACAGTACAAGGAAATGGATGAGCAAGTCTTGGTTGACATTGACCTAGACAAGCTAGAAGAAGCACTTAACAAGAAGGACCTCCAAACAATACCGAAAGATCAACTTAGAAAAGTCCATAAGGTTTTCCTCAACTCAACAACAGGGGCTACCTCCAGACTTGACATCAGTGTGGATCCAAACCCAGATCCCCAGAAGAACCCTAAGGAAAAAGAGGTAAAGGAGAAAATCAACGCACCAACTAATAAAAGAGGCAGGGACCTACATGATCAATTCGGGGCAGATTCAACGGTTCTCAGAGAGATCCTTTTCCCACCCATAAAATTTTTAATAATGAAGATCATAACTTGGAACATTAGAGGCCTAAATGGGAGATCCAAACAAAATTGTCTCCGAAATTGTGTAAAATATGAAGACCTTGATATTCTCTTGCTTCAAGAAATAAAGTGCGCAGGGAAAATTGCCGAGGACATACTCAAAAAATACTGGCAACATTGCAACTTTTTTCATTCAGATTCAAAAGGCGCGGGAGGGGGATTAACAATACTCTGGAACCCTACCACAGTAATCTTGGATCAAGGCCTCTCCACACCAAATCACACTTACAACTCATTACCGAGCTATTGGCTCGAACAAACATGGGTTGATTACCAATGCTTATGGCCCACAAAATTTCCAGGACAAGGACCTCTTCCTTAAAATATTTTCTTACATGGGCTCTCTTGTAGAGCGCAAGCGATGGATAATTGGAGGAGATTTCAACATGATTCTCATGCTAGAGGAAAAAAGAGGAGGGAAAAAAATTCCTGGAACAAGACAACATAAAATTCCAGGCGCTAATAGAACAACTCAATCTCATCGACATAGAAAATGGCAATGGCACCTACACATGGACCAACAGACGATCATGATATCAATAAATAACCTACAGGTTAGATCACTTCTTAATCTCAGAATACCTCATGCTTGAAGGACCAATGGTAGAGTCCAACATTCTTCCGAAGGTAGGCTTGGATCACTCACCATTCCAGTTTTAGATAGACACAATAGCCACTCCTAAACTCAAACCCTTCAGATTTGATAAATTCTGGTTAACCCACCCAAATTTCCAGGAGCTATCCCTGACCTAGTGGACTAATGTGGAGATCCAATAGGGGACCAAAATGTTCTAATTCCAGCAAAGGATAAAAAATTTCAAACAACAGGTATGCAAATGGAACAAAGATTTCTTTGGGAACATCTTTTAAGAAAGAAAAAGTGTTGGAACAAAAACTAGAAGACCTTCAGGATCAAATCATTCAAACAAGATACATGGTCACTCAACAACAAGAGGAGAACACCATCAAGAGGTGACTTGAAGTAATATACAAGCAGGAGGAAATCCTATGTAGAAATAAATCTCGGGTTCAATGGCTCAAAGAGGGGGAGAAAAACTACAAATTCTTCCACCGCTCCATGATCCATAGACACTTCATAAATCACATTACGAAGCTAGAAGATGATCAGGGAAACACCCTACTAACTCACCAAGAAATAACAAATGAGCTGACAGACTTCTAAAAGGATCTTCTCTCAGAACCCCTTGTGGACCTCACTCTAGCAATAGAATGGGTCACTCAAAACATTCCAGCCCTTATCTCTCCGAAACAGAACACAACTCTCATGAGACCCATAACACAAGCAAAGTTGGATCAAGCCATTCAGGATCTTCCCAAAGGAAAATCTCCAGGCCTAGATGGTTTCGCCACATACTTATTCCACTACTGTTGGCCAATTCTCAGGGAAGAGGTGTGGCAATTTGTTGAGGAATCACACAACTCAGGTAAATTTCTCCTAGTGCTAAATGCCAGTTTCCTCACCTTAATTCGCAAGGAAGAGAGGGTCATGAATCCGAAGAACTTTCGACCAATAGCGTTATGCAATGTGATTTATAAAATCATCTCTAAGGTCACATCTTTGCGACTCAAGCCCATGCTTCCCTTCATCATCTCCAAGGAGAAATCATGGTATGCTAAAGGAAGGAAAATCATGGAAAATGTCATATTAGTCCATGAGATCATTCACTCACTCAAAAGCACCCGTACTGCAGGTATGCTACTAAAACTAGACCTTTCAAAAGATTTTGACAATTTAAGTTGTCAGTGTATGAAATCCCTCTTAACAGCTTTCATCTTCAGCAATGAGTGGATCTCTTGGACAATGAGACTCATCTCCTCTTCCTTCTTCTCAATTCTTGTCAATGGATTTCCCTCTCAACCCTTCTCCCCCTCGAGAGGTATAAGACAAGGCGACCCACTCTCCCCCTTCCTTTTTTTCATAATGGATGAGGGCCTAGGTTGCTACATCAATGCCTCAATACAAAATGGTTTGCATCAAGGTATTAATTTGCATGGGTTACAACCAACAACCTCACACAACCAATTTGTTGTTGATACGATGCTTCTGAATACCCCCACTGCACAAGAAGCCAATAAACTGAGATCCATTCTCAATGATTTCAATGAAGCCTCAGAAACCACCTTTAATTTGCATAAATCTCAACTCTTCTTCTTCAATACACCATAGGCCATCCAACATCACATCTCACAACTGATGAACATACCCATATGCTCCCTACCCTCTATATACCTGGGAATCCCCCTCTCTGACTCGATAGCCAAAAAACATTCTCGGGAATCTCTTCTCCTTTCAATATCCAATCACCTCAGCATTTGGACCTTCCATTCCCTCAATCTATGAGCTAGGCTCATTCTTTTAAAATCTGTTCTACAAGCTATTCCCTCCTACCTCTTTTCGTCTCTAGTCGCCCCACAATCAGTCATAAAAAAATAAGAAATCTGCAAAGGACTTTTCTATGGCACTGACATAACCCTGAAAAAAATTGGGCTCCTTTCAGTTGGGACAAATTCTGTAACCCCAAATCTCTAGGAGGTCTGGGTCTCGAGGACCCATGCAAATTAAACAACACCATGGGAGAAAATATATGGTTGCGTTGCCTCAAAACTCCGACTGAGCTTTGGGAAAAACTGTGGAAACACAAATATGCCCCGACACACACCTCAGGCTCAACTTATATGTCTACATGG